>KK502745.1:286410-304022 GCA_000688735.1 Glossina austeni | reverse complement strand
TAATACGATTTAGGTAATGTTCGCTATATTTCGTTAATTAACTTAATTTTTTCAATGCTTGTATCCTGCACCATTTATGATACAAGGGTATATTAAGTTTATGCGAATGTATGCAACACCCAGAGGGACTTGAGATAAATGCACTCCTTATTACACCGATCGATTTCGCGTCACTTTCTGAGACGCTTTTCGCTTGTTTGTCCGTATGTCCGTCTGTCCGCCTCATCTTGTTGTATTCAACTTACAGATCGCACACATTTAAGATATCTTGATGAAATTTAGTAGGGTGATGTACTTTGACCCAAGGACGAACGCTATTAAATCGGGTTCGGATGTGAGCACTATTTCTACCGCTTTCCATATAACGGTGCACTCCATATTACACCGATCGATTTCGCGTCACTTTTTGACAGGCTTTTCGCTTGTTTGTCCGTATGTCCGTCTGTCCGCCTCATTTTGTTGCATTCAACTTACAGGTCGCACAATTTTGAGATATCTTGATGAAATTTAGTAGGGTGATGTACTGTGACCCAAGGACGAATGCTATTAAATCGGGTTCGCATGCGAGCACTATTTCTACCGCTTTCCATATAACGCCTTATAAGGTAAGATATTTAATGATGGGGGTTTTACTCTACACCACTTGTGGTACAGAAGCGTTTTCTAAATTTGTCTAAGCTTGTCTGTCCGTCGTATATCCGTCCAGGTATTTGTGAGTTCATGGTACAAGTCGTAATTTTGAAGATATTTTGATGAAATTTGGTACACGGGCGGATTTTGGCCGAAGGACGAACGCTGTTCAAAGTATGTGGACCGCTTTTTCCTTTACTTAAATGATTGTACGGCGTCGTAGGGTATTTAATGGTGCGTTGTGACCCACTGTAGCGCTTTTGCTTGTTTTTTATTTTGCGCATAACTATTTATAAACACATGAACACATAGAATTCCAGTCTAATTCCACCGCGTACTCTAATCTACAATCGTATATCTTATATGCAATATTTCTCTTTGCGCGCGTAAGGCGAGAAAGGAAATCTTATATCCATATAATGCAAAAATGTTTAAATCAATTCTGTTAAGTTGTCGTTACAAGTCGTTGTGCTCGAAATATTAACACATAATCCATGGTATATAAATAGCGACACAATGTAAAAAACGCGGTAAATAAGGCAATGACCAAGACTACTATTTAAATTACGTCCACTGCTCCATGTTCAAGGTACACAACACAGGAATTCGAAACCGCAGAAGAAACAACGTTATGCACATAATAATAAAGCTTGATAAAGGCGCAACCAAGTCTTTCTAGCTCTCTAATAGTGAGAATGTGAGCATATGTTTGATTGTTGGTGTGACTAAGTACATGTATGCAAATTGATGATCATTTAAGATGGTGTTAAAAACTAAATACTTTTTTTTTTGTTTTTTTTTTTTTTTTTTTTTTAAATATAGCAGCAAATGCATCATTTACCCCAACGACATACCATGAAATGCAAAACAAACTTGAGAATTGAAAACGAATCAAGCGCGAAAGAGGAAAAAAAAAAAATAGAAAAGAAAAGAAAACATAATAATGAACAGCGTTAACTATTTAATATGTAGCTAAATACATTACTAGAGTATGAGAACTGTTTCACATACATAGGAGAACAAGCTTAAGAAATCTACAACAACAAGAAAGTTGTTATTCTAAAGCAAACATCAAAAGGGCGTATGCGTAGCAAGTAAGTCATTGGTATAGTGTAGCATCAAAGGCATCTTTCGAAAGAACGTCTTATGGAAATGGTGAAAATCTTTTTCTATCATCAACTTTTAAAAGGAAGGAGTTAAGTTAAGCGGCCGGTAAAAATAGTTATACAAGACATTCAGCTTAACACCAGGCAAATTGCTAAGGACCGGCTATATTCCGATAAATTCTTATCAATCTTTTTTGTTTTAAAATAATTGGCGTTAATGTTTAGGCTTTAAATAGCTCATGTGTTGTAGGTATTGCCGCAAATACCAACTAATTGAAATACATCGCATGTCGGACAATTACTAAACAATTCTTGTTTAATACTTAATAGCTTAACGCCAGCTTCTTGTCGTCATAATGCAAAGGTATATTAAGCTTATGCCGATTTGTGTAACAATCAGAAACTTTTGAGACCGACTCATATCCTGTTGAAATATTTAGCTTTAGAATCATTTTCTGATGCAATTTAAGATTGTCTATCCGTCTGTCTATCTTATGTGCAACTTAGAAGGACTTACAATAAACTTGTGTTTTTTTAAAAGGATCGATTTAGAATCAGTTTTTGATTCGATCTAACACCGTTTGTCCGTCTGTCCGTCTGTCCGTTTTAGAATTTGGTGTTCAACCTGGAAGGACTTAAGGTAAACTCGGCTTTTATTAAAACAAACGATTAAAAATCACTTTCCCATTCGATTCGACTGTCTATCCGTCTGTCCGTTTGTCTCTCTAGCAATCTTGTGTTCAACGTAGGACTTAAAAGAAACTCATTTTCTTTGCTAAAACAATCGATTTAGATTCTGTCGCTCTGTCTGTCCGTTTTGCATTTTTTCTATTAAACCTAAAACTTTGGCCCAAAGAACTCTATTAGAAAAGGTACCGATCGATCCACTTCCCCTATAAAGCCTTATTGTGGGCATTCATTATAGGGTATTTAATGATGAGTGTGTTTTCACTTGTTTAAATTAAAATCTCCCTTGTTTGCATTAAACACAATCACGGACAAACGCCAACTGCTAGAGACAACGTATGTGATAGTTGTTAGCAGTTAATATTTCAAAGCAAACAAAAAAAAAAAAAGAAAAAAAAAATACCCGACACCGACAACATGTAACGAACCTCGTATCCATTATAAATTAACTTTTGCAAACCATATTGTGATACTCGTTTAGCATAAACCTCCTCGCCACGTACGCTCGCTCATCATTAGGTCTTGGCTAATAAGTTGAAAATTAACAAAATTGATTTATTGCATGTAGGAGGTAAACCTCGCAGTAAACAAGCGGTGGGTCTATTTTTGCGAGTACTTCATTAGCAACTTATCTGTAATCAACTGACAGTGTTAACGAGAGTGATTATAATAACGCAAAAAAAAAAAAATAAAGACGCTTACAACAACACTTGCAACAACAGCTACAATAACAATTAACGCAGCGTATAAGAAAAGCAAAAATTGAACGAAAGACAAATAAAAAACAATTTTGTAAATACTTTGGTGTAGCAAAGAAAACCATAGGAGTTTTAGTGGATGGGAGACAATTTTCCCCCGTTACCGTATGTTTGTGAATTAAAGCAATTAATGCCCGTTGCGAAGACAAATTATGAAGGAATTACAGTTGAACACACTGCACAATGAAAGTAAATTTTTAATTTCTTTTTGTAATATTTTGTAGAAAGTTTTGTTAAGCATATGCGTGCAGTTTTCCGCTAAAACAGATTAATTTTCTTTAAAAGAAAAAATTGCGTACGCTTTACATACACAAGTGTTGAGAGTTTTTTTTTTACTGTCACCACAGGTAATATATAAGCTTTGCTAAATACTTGTGTAACGCTTTAAATACGCTCCACAAAGTTCATATGTAGGTTGAACGACAAGCGTTTATTCAGTGCTATCAGTTGGAAAAACTTGAACTAAACAACAGCTTTCCCAAACAACTGTGCCCAACTTACGTGCGGAAGTTTGCCAGTAAAAGTCAAAAAAAGAGAGAAAACTGATGTCCAAATTGCGGGTTTACGATTAAAGGACCAGAAGAGTTGATGGAGCTTAATTGGATAGGATGATGTTTAGATCTGCTAGTAACCGCCGTAGACGCGATCTTTAGTATGGGATACTGCCCACCATTACGTCACCTGCACCAATCTACAGTTATTCATATAACGATTTCTTAAAATAAAGTTTTATGTGGGAGGAGGTCGAAAAGGTGGTTCGTTCCAAACCATTTTCAATAAGTTTCGTCCTTGGGTCAAAGCATTGCGGTGTACCGCATTTTATTAAAACATCTCAAAAACTCCGAATTATATGTTGAACATAAGAAAACGCGAAAAACAGACGGACAGACAAGTTCAGAGTCAGAGGAATTATTTTATTGGTATAATAAAAGGCCGGTATATTTAATTCCATCAAAATATTTGGAAAATTGTGGCCTTTATGCTGAAAACAAAAAAAACAAGACGGACAGACAATCCTGGATCGACTGAGAAAATGGTTAGGCAATAATTCTGACCCGATAGATATAACAAAAGGCGAGTNTCTATCTTAAGCTTTTCGTCCACACAAACTTAAGAAACCCTGTACTACAAGTTGTGTAGGGTGTAACTAGCAAAGATATCATATTTGGCATCATTAAATACCCTACTCCACTTTACAGTTATTCATATAACGACCTTTTAAAATAAGGCTCTATAAGTAGAGTGGTGGAAAAAGTGCTCCGATCCGAGCCATTTTTAAGAGCGTTCGTTCTTGGGCCAAAACACGTCGATGTACGACATTGTAAAAGATCTTAAAAATTGTCACCTATAAAAAAGCACAGGAATACAAGATGGACAGATGGACAGATAAACAGACGAATTTAGATCGATGCATAAAGTAATTTTTAATTAATAGGTATAAAAAAGGAGACCACACATCCGCACCAGCTTAATATATTCTGCACCACAAGCGTAGGGTATAAAAAGCCCCACTTGGAGTACGGGCATGCTAAACCCTTTTCATGCTTATTTTTTTAAAAATTCTTAGAAATACATATAATATTTTTTACACCAGCTTAGGGTTTTCTTTGATTAAAGCAATCCCCGAAATTGTTTTCGTTTCTCGTTAGACTTCTCCAATGGCCATGGAAATAATTGTTAATTATAGAAAGGAGTTTTTGAAAAGAATTGAAACTATGGCCACTAGGTGGACAACTCAAAGCCAGAAAGCGAAGATCATTGCAAAAAAGTCCATGTTCAGGTATAATCAAGGAAAAAAAAATCCTTTTTTTTTTTCTATTAAGCCACAGCCACAATTTTCATTCCGTTCACATCAAAGGCCAATGAAAAAACTAACAACAATTAACGATCTTGTTAATGAAGCCATATTGACATTCACACGTATTTACCATACCGAATTACTGAGTACGTGCTAGACGTCACAAATTTTACCACTTTATTTACCTCAAACAAAAGATTGCCGCTCGTTACAACAGCTACTTTCAGTTAGTGCTAGCATACAACTGCACAATATGTGTGGGCGGTATTCAAAGGAACAAAGTGCTCAATTACCGTCTGCAAATAATTCCATAGAATAGCGAGAGGAAGGAAACTCGTAAGAAGTAAAAAAAAAGCAAAAAAAAAAAAAAACGAGATAAAAAAACATCGTCAGCAGAATAGATGCAAAAATTTATAAAAGCAAACTAAAGTACAAGTATCTAGTATTTGATTAGGAACCAGGTGAACGTGCGTTGGACGAAGATAATAATGATGACGACAATGATGACAATTATTTAGTTAGTGCCTTCGTTTGTATATATCCATCTGTAATATCTCTTTTAAATCTATTCTAACCCAGTTAAAGTGACTGAAATAGTGGGAGTAGGTTTCAACGGGGATTGCTTTTAATAAACGCAAATAACATAAGATAATTAAGCGAAGTCGAGTGAAGTCGTAGAAAAATTCTTTTTTTATTTTTATTTTTTCTTTTTTTTTTTTGTTTTCCATGGGACAGTCTGTGTAGAAAGTTTTCGGAATTGTTAAGGAAAAATTTAAAATTTTAATTTACTGATCAAGTAAGCCTTGTACTTAGCCTTAAAATATAGGCAGAGCTTTAGCCATCAGCCTTTGGTATACGTTTTGGAGGTTTATTAATGCGATGTGTCCTGTTGAGCTTTCGGTGAGGTTTCTTTCCAAAGCTTGTACTTAAAAATGTTAACTTATGCTGTGGAAATAGGAAAAATTTCAATGGCGCCATTTTAGAAGAGCATAGGGTTTTGCTCGTTCATATTTTTCATATTTTTCATATTTTTCATATTTTTATAAAATTCTTGCACAGTAAGCAACACTGTGGCAAAGTGCGGCAAAATATAAGTCAAGACCTTTTGAGCGGCCTTAATAGATTCCTAAAATTATAACAAAGACTTTTGAGCATCAGCATTTCTATTCTGCCCACGCTCTTGTTATTTATGGCCGTTGAATGTTTGTTTATTCCTGAATGATTGTTTATTTTGCGAGTGTGAATAAGTTTGCACGGATTCTTTCAGTAAAATTGTATATTTTTAATAACAAACAAACGAGAAGACTACAACAAACTGCCTAAAATTAAAGACAATTTCGCTTAATGCACTTAGTCATGGAACTACTTTTCATAATAAGGAATAATAGGAGCAGGTGCCAAGAGGGTCGTTTAATATCGTTCGCCCTTAGATCAAAACTCGATGGCTTGGCAAATTTAATCAATACGTTTTTACAAATTGCGCCCTATAGGTTGACCAGGCGGACAGACGGACAGACAAGCTAAAATTGATTCAAAAAGTGTCTTAAAAAGTGTTTCTAAATGGAGCGGTCTAAGAACAACGTGCGTCTATCTCGAATCCTTCTCTCAATATCTTAAAAATTTTAAAGCGTATGTTGGAAACAAATCAGACAAACGAACATTCAAGCCTTGGTCGATTCAGAGAGTGTTTCTACACCGATCGGTATAATAAAAATTGTGTCTATCGCAAACCCTTCCGAGTGGTGTATACCTCTGTATATACTTAATCTATCTTCGTAGCAGAAGTGGTGTACGCTACAAAAAATGGTGCAAAATACTTTGTCTCAACTATTGTGCGTCGTTTGTCACTACTTCGAGCATATTTCACACGGAAAATGAATTTCATGCGGAGAGAGTAACTGTTTCTTTGAAGCTGTCCACGAAAAGATCAGTGTCGCCATACGATTTAGAGATTTGCTCGAACTGGCAAGAAATCATCAATTAAAAATGGTGCTAAAGAAATGGTGTAATGTGTGCCGAATATTGCGAAACGGGTAGTTTTTTTAGTTCATTGCCGTGAACTAAATCTGCCGTAATCATGCGGGGAAGTCAGTCAGGGAATGAAGTTTTGCATAGGGCCCATCTTTCCCATCTTTCAATTGATTCAATAGTTGCTAGTAAAGTTTCCCAGTAAAGGTGTCCTTCAGTTGAAACAGTTCACTGTAACACTGACATCTCAGCCACAAAGCTAATACGGTTTATCAAGTCCGCACTATTGTTATTTTTGCATTCAGTCTTGTAACGCATTCATTGTTTCCCACACTTTGACCTTCAACAACATTATCTTCCGAATAAAGTAGGAAAAGTAATGCTCTTGGCTTCCCATCCCCTTCTTTCGTCGTACTTCTGTCATAATTCAAAGCCATCGCTCAGTGAGATAAAATACTGTGCGTTCAGATGCAGAAATCACAATCCGATTTTTCCTCTCTATAACACTTGTTGCGCTTTCTCAAGGAGAACAACCAGAACCTATTCAAAGTTCTAATACTATTCATAGGACTGTGTTTTCGAAACCCAAGTAAGTTCTTTGCAATACGATTCATCCATTTAGCAAGCTTTGAAAGCTTTAAAAGCTTTCTATAAAACCGAGCTTTGAATAATACAAAGCTTTAGGCGACAATTATCAACATTATGATCAACGAGAATGAAAGCTTGTAAGATATTGCTAAACATGTTGTTCTCACATAGTTTAAGAAAACTTTGGGCTGGCCTATGCCTTTCTCGGGAAAAAGGAAATTGTAAGAATATCTTTTTCGAGCATCCTTCCGGATACAATATGATAGGAATACCTTTGGATTTTTTTTTTGAAATTTATAGACCTCTCATTAACTGTGCCTTTATGCATTTAGAAATTGACCTCATAAAATTTTTTTTGCATTATTTACACACTGTAAGAGACTAAACAGCAATTGACACGAGTCCGTATCTAACAAAATAATTACAAATTACGAGGTAAATATTGTCTCATCATTAACGCAAGATTGTGTGCCAGAGACAACAACTCTTTTAAGTCAATAGTTGTTCAAAATAAATCTTTACCATTAAGCGGAGGACTATGCATGTATATGCCTATGTATGCATGTGTATGTATGTATGTATGTATGTAATAATAAACAAGTACGTTTTATCTATGAATGAAACTAAGGCAAACAATCCAATCAGTCAGTTAGCGAATTACAATTTCAAGCATTTTTCAAGCCTATGTAATGACAGAGTGCGAGGGTGTTTCCTCTGCTCATATATAAGCACATGCATGCACAGTGAGCAGTGGTAACAAGCAAACGTTTATTTATTGAGCAAATATTTAGAAATTTATGTGTGTTTGTTTGTCAAGTACGCATATATACACACGCATATATACACACACACACACATTAAATACATAAACATATATGAAGAGTTGTAATTATATCTAAGATTATGCGCACACTCGAAAGCGTACATATTTAATTTTATATACCCGCTGATATCACCTTAGAGGACAAACACTAAACACATGATTTTGATTTATTAACAGAAATGCACGTAAGCGTATATACGCAATTATTTAATTAATATTGAAAATTAATTAATTTAAAAAAAAGAAAGAAATTTTTTCTTGAAGAAATATTTAAATAAAATATTTTTTTTTTAAGAAATCCTTTACGAAGTTTAACATTTTTGAAAATGTTGTTACTTTTTGTTTCGTATCGCTTCCAAGTGCCTTGATTTACTTTAATTTGGTCTACGCGTTATTTGTTTTCAATTTACAATCGATAAGCTTGTTCACGTAGGTTCTCTTCCCGTTGACACCGACCTGTTCTTGATTGTAGTCAGCTCTAACACACCCTACCAATAGTTTTATGAACAAAATTTTCCGCTCACTTGCCATTACTTCAGGAATATTGAGCGCCCTGTTGAATATAAGGCTTAGGTTTTGCTTTTGCCCCGAAAACCAAACCTTATAGTGATAGTATGATCATCATCGTCATCATTCCCATTCAGGTTAGACATCTGGCTTTGCAGCATCTTTCTTAAAAGATCTTTGCAGATGACTCTAAATAATTACCCTTTCTTAGCACTTTTCCAAAGATGACGTTGCCTGAACATCACCATCTCCCAGGCTCATAATGATATTTATTTGATTGTCCTCAGGTTATTAAGAAAGTTAGTAAAAAAAAGAAAGGAATAAAACGGAAAATTTGATTTTTCATATTCTTTGCTCTCTTCAAGCTTTTTCGCCGAGCTGACTGCTGACGAGCTGGTTTATTCGACGCATCTATTTTTGTTCTAAGAAAAGCTTCTAATACTGTGAAGTAACGATTCGCCGACGTTGTTTTTCCGGCATTGAGAGAGCAATCAGCGACGCCATAAAGTATTTCAAATTTTTGGTTAGCGTGAACAACGGAACTCATTTTATTTGGTTGACTACCTAGTTTGTCTGATTATACGAAGAAAAAATTTCATATCGCTCTAGCCCCCCCAAATTCCAAAATTTGCAAAAGATTTTCATTAACTGACCTCGTAATCAAGCGGGAGTCGGCATATCCGGGTTCAATCTTTAGTAGACTGTACTTTAATGACGATTGCCGTACAATCCCGGCTACAGTGAGTGCTCGGCCGGTAAAGCCATAATACTGTCCACATGAGTAGCCGGTAAGTAAGAATGGCGACTACAAAGTCAGTATTCGCGGGTTCAAATCTCAGTGCCCGAGAGTTTACTTTGGTCGCACTTACAGTGAGTACTCAATCGGTAAAGCCATAAGACTTATCGATTGGGCGTACACCCACTACGTTGCGGGGACCACCTGCCTATTTCTTTCTTTCCATCTTTTTCCTCACTATCTTGTGACTGTCACCGGTTTAAGTGAAAAGTGATTCGTCATATACCAAAAAAAAAGTACTTCTGTCTCTCTTTCCCTCATTTCTTTCTGACGATGGCCGTGTCACACACATAGGAGACTGAGTGATTGGTCATAAAAGCCCAAAGGCCCACCATTAAATACCTTACATAATTTTAAAGTTATCCATAAATCGACTACTGAAAATAAAGGTTTGTCTAGGAAATGATTGAAAAAGTTTAGCGATCCGAAACACTTTCAACAGCGATAGTCCTTGAGCCAAAACCTAATTTCAATAAAATATGGGTGGGTTTGAAGACAAGAAAACAGACAAGAAGACAGATGGACGGACAGACTCCTATTTATTTTATCAGTGTAATAAAGGGTGGGATTTATCTGAAGTCCTTCTGGGTGTTACATACATCCACATAAACTTAATATACGTTCGTACCACTGGTGGTGTAGGGTAGAAAAAAACCATGTTATGAATTTATATGATAAGGGTGTTGCACTAAACTCTTTAATGGAATGGTAATTTTCTGTAAATATTTACCGTAATTAGTTTTTTTACAAGTTCGTGGCATTTTTGCTGCCAAACACTTTCACTTTATTTTTTTAGTCATTTCGTATTATTTTTTTTATAAGCACTATAGGCTTGGCATATAAGATTTCAAGTGAAATTGAAAAAATACTGCAGAATTCTTAATAAGTTTACCTCCTTTCTACCACTTCTTCGCGTTTCTATTTATTGCTTAATGTGCGGATAGCATGTGTATTCAGTTTATTGCATACATTAACATTTGTTAGACATGCATGAACATTGCAATGATTTCGGAAACAATGTAACGAATTAACGTGAACATCTAATTATCGTGTGCACACGGACGCACAGGTATGCAAATAATATACACTCAAAAATGGCAATCAGTGAAAACATTTAATTTTAAAAACATTTGAAGTTTTGAAAAGGTTTCGAATATCGGGAATAAAAGAAAAGAAATATATGCCAGAGGGTAGTTCTTTGGGCATTGGTATGAATTTTGAAACAAGAGAAGTCTTGATTAAACTATATTAACTGCGTCGTAATTTTATCACTTCTCTTTCTTTCTATCTCTCTCTCTCGTTCTTTTTTTCTCTCTCTTTCTCTCGCTCTCTCCCACAGTTTCTCTTTTGTCTCTCTCTCTCTCTCTCTCTCTCTCTCTGTCTCTCTCTCTGTCTCTCCGTATCACTCTCCCGCACTCGCTCTTTCTTTATAGATAGGTATCATATAAACAATAGATGTATCATTCTTCCGAAGCATGATGTATTTATATCCAATAGTACCAGATTAGATTTGTGCGAACGTTCCAAGCACCCGAAAGCACTTAAAATTCTTTGGCTTTTTAATCAATTTAAGTACGTCTGTCCATCTGTCCATGAACGAAAAACCTTTGAATTCACTATAATATTTACGTCAATCACTTGTTGAACGGAGCATATTAAATTTGTGTATATAAGTGCATGTCTGTCACATCCAGAAGGACTTAAGACAGAACCGATGATAATTAAATCTAACGATTCGGAATCATTTTTTCAAATCGATTAGAGTTTGTTTGTCTGTCAGTCCATTTAATATCCACCCGTGCATTCTTGTGTTCAAGCTACAAATTGTTGTAAATTTCAAAACGAATATACCATCTACTTGAGAGTGGGGGTCTTTAAGTCTAGTCAGCAAGCTTATTTTAAATGGACCGGATCGTCTTTATGATCCCTACATTTGAAAAGTCCCATCTTGAAGAGATAAAATGTAAAAAACATATTCTATGTCTAACATTCCTCGGCAAACATCTGCAAAAATTTATATTTCGGCATATTAAGTGATGTTAAAAAATTTGAATGCGATTGAATTATTTTTTAAATCCATTCCCATACAAACGATGTCATACAAAAAACAAGTCCTTATGCGGCAACGAGGTCTACTTTCCAGTATTTCTTGACGATAATTGATGTAAGATAATGATATGTCGTTCACTGGGGTAAGTGTGGACCGTTTACAACTGCTTTTCGCATCACTCTTCATATAAAGGTCCTATGGTAACAAGATACAATTTTTCCAGATTTTGTGGGGGCCTTACTTGTCTATAAAGTCTGAACTTGTTTTTAAATCTCTTAACTTTATCTCTTAAGCTTTCTTGCAACCGCATTGCTGGGTCCGGTGTTAATTTCCCTTTCTCTGTTATATGAATCTTTTGAAACTTCCATCCAATCACAAATTCCTGAGAAAGTTATGAAAAATAGAAATTCTTATTAGTGTACATATAGCGACAAATATCGTTGGCATCATTAATTCTTTAGTCTTCGCATGTTAGTTATGTACTTAGGTTGTTAGCACTCGTATTAAAACTGCAGTCTAACTAGTAAATGTGTTGAGTAAATATTAAAAATACCATAAAATTATACACAAAAAATTTAAAAGTTTAACGAATGGATTTGTTAAACACTTAAAATTTTCCTAAAACATATAGAGTTAACATATAGGTTGGTTCCCATTTTTATTTTAATTATGCATTTATTAATGCTTCGAATGAATTGTTTATATACACCATCTAAAGTGAATATAAAGAAAACTACATTCGGATGCAATCGAATCTTTTATACCCTTCATGGGTTAATACTGATCGATAATATTTATGGGGACTTTATCTAGTCTTTAAAGCTTCTTTCTGCGTGCTGTAAACGTTTTGATAAAAGAATGAATTTTGAATATTATATAACAGTGAGTAAGCGTGACCGATTCTCTTCATTTTTGTACAAGCACTGCAAGCCCTCCCATAGAATACAAATGCAAATTTTTTAGTGGCGAACAAAAAAACAAATTTTTCTTATTTTTAACACAGATATGATCTTCGATTATGTTGTACCTGTGGCCTGCTCTCCAACCGACTTGGCCCATTTTCAATACCAAGCTGCATGCAACAACTGCCAATGTTTCTGTTAAATTTCAACTCAATAGTTTAATTTTTTCCGGCAAGCGAACGTTTACAACAGACGGATAGACGGACATGTCTAAATTGATTTAGAATTTAAAGCTGATCAAGAATATATATACTTTATGACGTCTCTCAGGCCTCTTATGTCAACCGACATGTAAGCATCGACGCCAGGCAAAGCTATTAACAGATCACAGGGCTGTAAAATGTTGAAAAGAATACGAGAATAATTCATTTTTTATTAACTGGCGACAGAATCATATACCGATTCTTTTGGTTTTCAAATTCAATCTGATTAAGTTTTAAGTTAAGTTAAGTAATCGTAATTTCAATAGATGGACAGAAAGACAGACATTGTAGCTAAAGCGATCATTTACTAACGGTACATAGTTGAAAGAGCTTCCTTTGCATCTTTGTATATATAAGAAACGTTTTACACTCTGCGGTAGGTCTAAACACGTGTCTGCTCTTTTAGTTTTAGAGCCGTTTATAGCTTAAGATACCGACGAAGTTTTCTACATAAAAAGAAAAAGACGAAAATTAAAAACACTTTTATATTGCTTTTAACTTAATCACATAATGAATTACATTACATTGTCGTTACTGTTGTTTCTTGATCATCTTAATGACAGCACCATCCCTTCATAAGTGTTCAGTGTGCCACTGTTTTTTCTTTTCCTCTTCTCTTTTCTTTCTCATTTTCGTAGTTAAAGTATTTAAGATGCTTGTAAGCTCATGTTCGTGTTAATTTTTGTTTATCTTTTGTTTTTTTTTTTTTTTTTTTTTTTTCGTGCCATTCTTTCAAGGGGATCCGCGTATCGTTTTATTATCAGCTTTTATTCAAAGTTTGCGGTAAGCTTTTTATGTTTTCAATCAATTGCTATTATATTGTTTTTAAAGCCAGATGACATGAAGTTGCAACAGTTTTGAAATAATATTTACTTTAAACGTTTTTATCATGAGCGCATTGAGTTTATTATTTTAGATCTGGTAACTCCGAATACGCTCCATATTCGGCTTGGAAGGAATTTTTATATTCACTACGGAGGGAAGAGAGAATACTGAGCTTGTCAACATCCGCAAGGAAGCTTCAGAAACCATATAAAGTGTATACGCGTTTGTTCAATCTAAATTTCTGAACCGATTTAGATATGTCGGTCTGTCTGTTAGCCCCTTTATGAGGACTTGTGCGGAGAACTTTTTCAATTTGAGATATTGTCTTAAAATTGGGAAGCTCTTGCAAGCAGATTGAATATAGACAGTGATCGAAAGGGGACGGGCCTACAATAAAGCATAAATTAAAAACAATTTCATTTCAAAAGCAAAAAAAAAAAAAAAAAAAAATCAAATCACTTATCTTCTCATTACTCATAAATTCAAGCAAATACAAGGATAAAAATTTTTTACTCTTAGAACAAAGAAAAAGAAAAGCGTCCTTCCCCACCTAATCTTACATAATATAATGCCGAACTTTGATCTTTTCTTCTTTTTTCGTTTAGTTTATCTTAATTGAAGATCGTGTTGTAATAGATTCCATCATAGCAGAATATAGTTTTCTGACTTGTAATAATAATAATATGATCACTATCCAAAAATGGTATACTTTAGATTTGTCGTTTCGCTCAGAAATATGCAGTAGAGGTTTTAAAATGCGCTATAATAATCTGAGTCGAGTGTTTGACTGTCTCTCGTTGATATCTTGGATACGGTAACTGCCGCATTCTTCATGAATATCAGTGTCCCACATCACTTTCCTAAATACTTAACACTAATAACTTACCCCCAGAATGCCATCTTCCTAAAAAGCAAGAGGCCATGATTTTGGCCATATAACGCTCATATTTCGTTTCAATTCATCAAATGTAGCATTCACTAGTGATGGTTTGTTTGTAGCAAATCGTAATATACTGCATTCAACTAATTCTCCCAATTACTAGCATAATATAGATATGAGGCATTATCCGACCTGAGTCTTAGAAAACATTACTACGAAATTGTCTTCAATGTCTCGTAATAGTTGCTCCTTCAATAGCGATCAGGTGATGTGTGATCTTTGCAATCAATAAAAGTCGGTCGGAGTTAGTTGAGTCGATAACATGGCTGACCTGAATTCTAAAGGATCGATAGGAGAACCTACCGACTACTTAGATGTGCATAAATGCCTCTAAGAGATTTTTACAAACCAGTTCAGAAAAACACCTTCTAGGAATTTTAGGAGTGAAAAGGCGATACATGTGTATGTTTTTAATGCGTTTTCAATCGCTTTCAATACTTTGTTAAAATGCCAACAGCTTTCAAGTGTTTACACAAGAAGAATGACTACTTGCGGCTTCAGATTCAAAAAGATAAGCATGAGTTTAGAGCAATAAACAACAGTAAAGTATTTTTACAATACAAGCTAAGCTTCTTACTAATGTCCAACATCAAAGAGGTACTGCTTTGAAGGGGATGGCAGATAAATAACTATTGAAGACTAAACGAATGTTTTTTTAAAAAATCTAAACTCTTATCGTTTTTGAATTGCCTTAAACTTAAAAGAAAACCAAGCATTTTACGGCTGTTAGTCTTTTTTATACCCATCACCGAAGGGTGAGGACTATATTCATTTTGTCGGAACGCTTGCGACGCCTAGAAGGAAGCATCAGCGACCCCGCAATGTATATATACTCTTGAACAGCATCGAATTCGAAATCCATTTAAACATGTCCGTCTATCCATCTGGTGTAAACACTTTCCTGCCCGTCAAAGTAAAGCTATGGATTTCAAATTAGGTAAAAACTTTGGAAGGTCTTGTGCGAAGCTTGGTATTGAAAATGGGCCCAATCATTTGAAGCGCATGCTCACAGCACCACATAAACTGAGAACACCTCTGCTTTTCAAAAGGAATCAAAAATTCTTTATTGTCTAATTACTCATAAACTATAACAGACAAATGTACAAAAATTTGAACGCATAGTCTATGGACGATGGTGAAGTACTTGTAGAAGAATGGAAAAAATTGACCACGCCTATCCAATATTATGTTGTATCAAAATTTAATTATTTTCTCAATGTCTTTATAAAAAGCAGAAACAAACTTCAAAAGCCTATAAAGTCACTTAAATATGTCTGCCTGTTAGTCTGTCCATTTGTCTATCTGCGCAACGGTGTAGTATTTGTGGTAAACATTCTCCTGTTAGCGAAAATGAATGTATCGCCTACAAACTTGCAAAAGAATTCGGAAGTGACTTAAATTTTTCCGAGGCCACACCTATGCGATAAAGACTTTTCTTTTGAAAATAGAAAAAAATCAACCGCGTCCACCTCATGCTCTATAGCATGAAAGTTTAGTTCTCTTACCTTTTTTGCCCTTTTTTGGGATAATGGTGAAGGGTTCAAAAGATTCGGTCATGACCGAATATAATTTTCGTACTTGTTATTATTTTATAATAAATTATTAATGAAAATTTTTGCAAACCTTAACACTTCCTTAAACAAAAAAATTCGTTCAAGTACTCATATCTCTACAACGTACTCGCCTGAGAACATTTTATTGATTTCTTTAAAAATTTTCAATTGAAACAAATGTCAAAGTCTTTTATCAATTTAAACATTTCAGTTTTATTGAGAAAAACAAAAAAACAAACATGGAAAAATATTATAGTCGGGTAAGGTCGGTCCTTAAATACTCTACGTCTGCTTTTGCATTTATTTTTATAATAAAATACCAAACATTACAACTCCTTCCCTGTGATAGCATACATTTCATAAAAGAGGGGTCCAAAAATTGTCCTGATATTGTTCAAATTTTTTGAAATTAATTTTCTTATCAAAAGTCATCTTCCATTCCATCTATTTCCGTCATAAAGTACTGCAAATTAGACCTCTCTGAGGAGCTTTATAGAAAGTGACATAGCAAATATGGATCTACGGAGTCAAAATTTGGCACGGAGTGGATTTTTATCTCATATTACTAAAGTGAACGAATTTCCATTGTGGAATATTAAAAATTTTATCTCTTTGCAACATGAAGGATTATTTTTCATAAGAAGCATTGTATGTCTTGAGATCCAAAAAGCAGAACTAAGTCGATTAATTTTGACAGAGTCAATTTTTATGTCAAGTTACTATTACGGACTTATTTTCATCCCAATACAAAAAAAAAGTTAAACCTCCTTGACATAGGCTTACTTTTCCTAGAATTGTTGTAATTACTTCCCTATCAGGCCCTACTATCTCTGTTTTCATAACCAGTGATTGTTCCGATGTTAGGGACGAGGTTAGCCGAATTTCCATATCTGCGTTATTCTATCGATTAGGGACTCTTCACTGCGGAGATGATTGGTACAATCTGCTGAGAAATTTGGATAATCCCACCGAGGGTCCCAAAGGGCCGAAAACAAAACATCGACATAACAATAATTGCCTTACTCTTCTGAGCCACTGATAAAGGAGGGGCTTCATGAAATTGGTTCATCCAGGTCCAGTTTTTTACATCCGTTTAATATACTAAAATAGTATTACTTGCAATTTTTTTCGAGAAATTTTTAAAAGTACAATTTTTTTCCTATAACCAGTTTTTTAAAACAAAGCATTGTTCGCAACGATTGTAGAAATAATTCTATCAAACAAGTCTCCAATAGGGTTAGCTCTTGGTGCAGAACACATTGGTATACCAAAATTTGCGATCTACATGTTAAACCCAAAGATATATAAACGGATACAAAAGGGACAGACGGACGGAAAAGCTTAAATCAATTCAAAAACTGCTCGAGGGAACAAATCTGGATCGATTCGCTTAATATTTGGTTGGTCCTTCCATTTGT
>KK502745.1:263438-284738 GCA_000688735.1 Glossina austeni | reverse complement strand
TGACTACTCCAGCGATAAACTTTTGTTAAAAAAAAAAAACTAAAGAAACTTAGTTTCGTCGCGAAACTTTGGAACTTTCCATGTACAGGAACATCGATCAATTTCTATAACATTTCCCACGCAAACTTTTGCAATTTTACCAATTTGTTATACTCTCTAGGAGGGATTTGTCAGATTTATCAATTGCTTGCATTGCATGGAAGTATACTAACTATATCCTAACGTACATGCAAAAGGTATAACAGGTTACTTATCATCGCAAGTCTAGTCTTAGAATTACTTCCTGAATCGATCTAAGCTTGTCTGTCTGTCCGTCCCGTTTGTATTCTTGTGTTCAAATTACAGAATAAAAACAATAAAGTTAAAAAAAGCAAAAGGGCAAAAGGGCTACGCATAGGCCAACAGTTGATTTTTAAGTAACGATCTCGGGGCATTACATGCTTATCATCATTATCATAAGCCAAATTCTTCATAGTCATCATTTAAATCCATCTAAAAGTTTAATGTAAAACTGGGCACAATCGACCTAAAAGCACACCTTTACGTAATAAGGGACTTTAAGACGTTTATATGTACTTTTTAAAATGTAGCAAGTATAGCAGCCGTACTGGATAAGGTTAGGTTCAACTATTTAAAAATTCCAATCTTGTAATCTATCTTTAAATCAGTCACTTCTTTAGGTAAGTTTCGAATAATCGTAAATGATTTGGAATTCAAAAAATTAATAAATTAAAGAAAAAGAAGTAGAAAGATTATAGTTGGCTATCTGCATACCCTACACCACCTTACACTTTTGCATATAGCGACTTTCTAAAATAAGGCTGTATATGAGAAGTGATCAAAAATGTGGTCCGATCCGAACAATTTTCAACAACGTTTGTCCTTGGGCCGAAAAGCGCTAGTGTATCAAATTTGATGACAATGTCTGAAAAATTTCGGCCTGTAGGCTGAGAAGAAGGCAACAGACAGACGGACAGCTTAAATCAATTCAGAAAGTGATTCGGTGGGTTTATTTCAGCGTTACACAAATGTGCACAAACTTAATGTACCCTATGCCGCAACTGGTGTGGGGTACAAAAAATTAATAATCTTTCAAAAACAAAAAAAAACAATGTTCGAAGGCAAAATTGTCGTAAGTATAGGTTTGGATTTAAAAATGCAAATTGAAATCAAGAATTTCGGCTTCACACTTATAAACATTAAAATGCATAAGCGTATGTATGCACGTGTGTAAAGTTGAAACTGAAGCTTATTATTATCATCGCATTTTGTGTGTGTTCCGCAATTTAAAATTTCCTAAAGCTTAAGCAATTATCAAGACAATTATAAACGTGTTAACATGGTTATGTCAGCAGCATACCATAATCATATAAAAATTTTCCACTTTTTCAAATGAACGAAGTTTTTCTATGAATGATTTTTTTTGTGCGGATGAATTGTGATCTCTATCGATTACATCTTAATAATAATCGTGCAATGAGGCTGAATTAAACTTGAAAGTCCCTTGTGGTTATCTATTATGTAGTTTGCATTTACTATAAAGACACACACACATATACATGTATATATAGATATGTAGATGTATTCACGTAAGCAAGAGTAAATATGCACATACATAAATTATGTTTGTTTTACTTGCCTACGTAGAAATCCATATAACGGTGAAAAAGTAACTACTACTGTATGTCAATGGCCCAGACACTGTCTCGTCAGTGTTGTGCCTTTTTTGAAATTTTTGAACTAATTTTTTTGTTTCTGCTTTTGAAGTGTGAATGTGTAAAAACTTTTTTGCATGAACTGAATAGTTAGATATATGGAAGAAAAATTGAAAGCAGAGCATATGGCACTGCAATGGCTTTACCGCTTTTTCTACACCCATCGTAGGCAGTATATTGAATTTGTTACATGTTCGTAACGTATAGTAAAATGTATTGGCAGACTCAAAGGGGATATACCGTTTCAATTAATTAAATCAACTTCGATCGTATTCGATTAGGTGTTTGAAAGTGCATTTGGAAAAATAGACTTGATCTTATATTTCTTCCCTTCATTCTAGTCAAATTAAGACCGAAAATCAAATAAAGTTCGAAGTCTGGCGAAAACTGCAAAAACAGTTGCTTAAATTTGCACATATATATTTTTAGCTTAAAATGGGTCTCCAAATTATTCTTAATGAAATCTCAAACTGAGGATTTATCCACAAGGCCAGAAGTCTATTGTTGCCAATAGCAAAATAACGCGTATTGCACTTCCATTTTTTGATTTATATATGGTTTTGAAACTTAAAAATTGTGTGTCTAAAGGCCTTAAATGTCAGTTTTGAGAAACTCTCATAAGCACGTGAAGGCATCTCATAGAAAATTAATTTCCAATTCATGCACATATGGAGTAAGTAAATAGTGTAATTTCAATTTGCGCAACTAATGGGAAAAATGGGTCACAGAGGGATAACACCGTCTCGTTACAAGAAATCGTTAACAATTGATTTCCAATTCAGGCACACATGGAGTAAGTAAATAGTGTAATATAAGTTTTTGCAAATAAATGCCTTAGATATCAGTTTCGAGCAATGGTCAAAGAAGCCTAAGGTCATCTCTTGAGAAAACCATTAAGAACTCACCCCCACTTGAGATATATACGGGGTAAGTAAGTGGTGTAATTTCAATTTTTGCAACTAATTGTCATGAATATCGAAGAGGGGTAATACCATCTCTTAGAAAAAAACGGGAAGCACTTCTTTCCACATCGGTTACACGTGGAGTAAGTAAGTAGTGTGATTTCTGCAAAAGCCTGCGAAACCATGTAAAAAAATTTTTGGAAGGTGCACTACAGGCGACATGCAATCGAGTGAATGGAATTTTGCTTTACTTTGCATAATTAAATAAACTACGCATGTTAATAGCAGGCTTTTGAAGATTCGACTCAAGCCGAATATAAGTGATTTTCTTTTTTTTAGAATTTGTATACACATGAATGAAAAATACTTTTAAGGCCTACAGTTCGCTCACTTTTATTCTATTCTATTCATTACAAAGCAGACAATAATGGGGCTACCTTCGTACACAAGTTTGTTTATATGGGATCATTTCCTACTTTATAAAGCGAAAAACAAAAACTATTATTACAATTTTTTGCTTTTAGTTGAAAGAAGAAAGTTTCTCACATAAAGCACTGCACGTAAATACTTTTCTGCCTAACTTAATAAATAAATTACTTGTAAAGAAATCCCAATCATTACTGCAACGAGTCTTCTCATTGCTTGCATTTGATATTATTTTGATGATGATAGAGATGCGTATTAGAGATCCAGATACTGGTTTGGCGCAATGCCTTCTAAACTCATTTCAAAGTAGGTAAAGTTTAAATGCGTTTAAACACACTTAACTCGAACGTTTCACTTGTTTTTGTCATAGCTGTTGTTGCTATTGCTGCTTCTTTACATTTTACGTAAATCAGTCATTTGGTTTTTTTTTTTGTTTCTTTTCTACGGCGGCAGCCGCTCAGCATATCAACGGAAGTCATGTTTGTCAAGAAGAAGACCAGACAACCTTATCAGCAAAATGTATCATCCGTGTGTAATGTAAGACCCATTCAACCTAATTATATATGCATTTATGTAGTTAGGCACATAAGTATATATATGTATTTACACTGTAAACTTGTCGCAAACGTAACGTGAAAATTGCAACAGTCTTATGTGTATTTACATACGATCTTATATATGTGTTTAGAAACTCGTATATTTTTTTCTTTTTTCTTTTTCCTTTTTTTTATAAAACATTACTTGCTTATTATTAATTCTTCGTCTTTTCACTCTCATCGCACTTAAGGAAGATGTACACTTACGAGCAAATTCTTGTTAGCGAATATTAATACTGATTATGCATAAAATCCATTAAATTTACACTAACCCGCGGACATACATACATACACACACACACACTCACACACATACATACACGCACACAGACATGCAAATATAAGTTATGATAAAACATGATTCACGAATACAAACACATATAAGCACCTGTAGACTTTATGAACTATAAGCGTTACTTAAACGTTTTAGTTGCGGTAACTTTGGCTTCGGAAACCGCTTGAAAGAAATGGGAATAATTGAACCAAATTGAATGCATTGAAAGCAATCATATATGATTGGTTTTACAAACTTTGTAGCACATTAAATAAGTTATGCTACTTGTAACGCTTTAAACTTTATCAAAATTTTCAAACTTCTCGGCTTTAAGGCTCCGCGAAAATATTGTATAGCACGGATACCTTACCCATTAATCAATCGTGCTCGTGGTGTTTCCACGATGATAGAAAAGTACTTGGCCGGCACTTAAACTTTTCTTATCAGTTAAATTCTGGTCTCACAGATCGTGTAATTGCTTCCCCTTTGTAAAAAAAAAAACTCGTGCTACCTACAAATATGGTACGCTTTCAAGACTTATCTTTAACTTAATATATAACTTTATCGCTTATTTCTGCGTAACTGTGCGACCAAACCAACAAGTGTGATTAAGCTTGCGATACATTTCGCATCATTATCATGTATTTATAGCCTACGCAAAATTTTAATAAGAGCAACAACTGTATACGCATGCATAAGCAACTAACTGTTACTAAATGTCATCAATTTTGGTGCTACTTACACCGCTACGCACATCACTTTTATTCATGACAAAGCAAAAAAAACAAAAAAAAAAACAAGTGAACAGACGGACTAATGGACAGACTGATGAACGAACTAGCTAGCGAACGTATGGACAACCATTAACACTCGCATTTGCCGTTTGTCATTTTGATAAGAAATTTTACAGGTTTAACTACATCTTTGTTAATCTACAAATGCGTCTACACGCACCATCTAAGCATATGCGATATGTAATATGAAATGTGATCGATATGTATACATGCGTATATTTGTGTTTACGATGTGCTATGTATGCTATTAAAATTAAAATTTTTTTTTTTTTTTTTTTAATTTTGTTTTTGCTATAAAATCAAAGCGTTTGATAGCTTTCAAGGAACATGAAAGTAGCGCCGAGCGATTCATGATGTAAAAAAAAAAGTTAGTTTTCCTCTTATATGTTCGATGTTACCTTCATTGTGGGACGAATCTTTGAAATCCATTCGTTTGCTATTTGAAAGAAAGAAGAAGAATCCACTTGTCAACCTTTTGCGGCCGATGTTGTCATAGCGGCCGTATTCGCAATTTGTCGTACAAGTCAGTGCTAACGGCATCTTGGGAGTGATACCATTAAGGCAAGGAGAGTTGAATCTTTACATTCGAGAAATTTTCGATGTCGCCTCAGTTCTTGTAGAGAAGAAAAAATTTGGTATTTTTCTTACATCCACATACGTGCTTTAATCGACTAAGGGAGAGCCAACTTCCCAAAAGGCTAAACTTGCCTCCGATTAGCAGATACTCACTCACCAGAAAAGTCTCCCGATCGTATAAGATTATTTCTACATGTACATCGTCTAAATCTACATATCATGCGAAAGTGTTTGTATGTAAAATACTTACGCTATTGAGTTGTTACTATAGCGAATATTTTTTATGTATATTCGTATGAGTACTCGAGTAGTTAAGAATTGCGATTAGCAACTCAGCGGATGCAGGTTCAAATCCCAAGCCCGATAGAGTTCATTTCGCTTGCAACTATAGTGACACCTCAGTCGACAGACGCGTAACATTTACGCAGTGGGCACGAGTCTAATAGATCTTTCACCGTGTGACCGTGGGATCGGGATTGAAAAAAGTTGTTTAAAGAATCAATGAGAATAAACAATGCAGTCTTTTGCGACTAGTAGTACATGACAACGCCAAAACGCACACCAAAGGATTGTTTTAAAATTTATTTTAAACTTTTATCATAAATTTTTATATTATCTTACGATAATACGCCAAAAATTAGACACTACTTAGACATTAGTGTCCATACAAAGCCTTACTTTTCATGAAAGCTCGCATATTAAATGATGTCCAACCTATCCGCACATTGGCGTAATCCAAATTTAACAAACTTAATATGCTTCTTACAAATTTTATTGTTTCTCTGTTTCCGTCATAAAAAATCATAAATAAGATTTTATCTTCACATAAGGGCTTGGTTTAGATGATAACCCTAATACATGTTAAGGTCTAAAAAGTAGACCTATGTAAACCAAATGTTCTGACGTTAATTATTGCTGCTAAGGACAACTTCTCATAATAATTTATTATAATATATTATTTTTCTGAAGCACTTAGTATTCACGAGAAATCTTATACGGGATTCAAGAAATAGACCCAAGTAGCTCGAATTTGGTTGACTTAATTTTTATGTCGTATTACTATCATCGAATCATTTTCATCATGAAACATTAACAATTAGATCTTTCAGAGTATAAGGATTTGATGAGAATCCTTATACTTGGTGGTACCCGAAAATTTGACCTATGTAGTCCAAATTCAGTAGGGTTGATTTCTTTGTCAATTTACTATTATGAACTATGAAATACTGAAGGCCTTCTTATCACATAAAGATTCAATTTTCGTAGGGACGATTGTATGAGAGGCCAAGCTGGCCAACATGGTCAAGCCTGTCCAAAGTTTTCGCGCCAATTTATAATTACAAAATACAATTACACAGAGAGTTTTGTCGAAAACTGTCGAAAAGTGGTTAGATAAGGATTAGCCGGAAAAGTCGGCCGATTTGAACCATTTGCGATACCGTTCGTCCTTAAGTCAAAGTAATTCCAAGCATCAAATTTTATCAATATATCTTAAATTTCGCAGGCTGCAGGCTGAGCACAAAATTAAATGAACAGACATTAGACGGACAGACAGACTTACATTGATTCAGTAAATGAATGTGTATCTGTATCGATCGGTATAATAAAAGTCGGATCTATCTCAAGCTCTCTTGGTTATTACAAACGTTAGCACGAACTTATTGTATTCTGTACCACAAAAGGTGTAGGGTATAAAAAGCATTATCCCACAAGTGTAGATGACATATTTTAGCACCCAGTAGTTGGCAATAGTAAACTTTAAATCAAAAACATGACAAATAATCCAAATTACAAATCAAATTATAGAACACATGGCGAGTCAATATTAAACGCGTCATATAGTAGCGCCAATACTTGACATATATCATACAATAGAACAAACAAAAAAGCATTATAAAAACCGTCAGTTATATATATATATAAAGTTATTGCAATAACAAATTGCAAGACACCCACATGGCTATCAAGAGAACGAAAACTAACTGACAAACAAGGCAAATATGGATTCAACTTCAGTGCATAGATAGACAAAGATACAGACATCAATCTATTTGGCTTAAAATAAATACAAAAGAATTTATGACAAAAATGACAATAAGGTCACATTAGGTGGAGTTTAAGGTTAAGTAAAATAATAACAAAAAAAAAAAATAGATTTTCAAGATACAATGATTACAATAATAATAAATTCAAAACGATTTACATTAGAATCAACATTTTAATGCATACTTGCGCTACATATGACACGCGGTTGATATGATAAATGACTCCATCTCTCGCAATTCGCAGAGCAACATTTTACGACCTAAAGGCGTAAAAAAAAAAGCATAATAATATGGTAGCTGTGAAAAGGAGATGATGTCAGTTACAATTATAACGAATTCTAAAGATTTATCTAAAATGCGCGGTTTGCTTGGCTGCTTTACTTTTGATATCTGAAAGTTATCTGCCAATCAATGATTTCGCTCCTAACACAATGATATCATACTTCCAGGCTGATTGAAACGAAACGAAACGAAAACGCAAATCGTCATTAGCGTAGGTGTGCAATAAACGGATCAAGATGCTTATCTAACTTCTAAAGATATTCATATAGAATCTGTATTTATAAAGTTTTTATTTTTGTTTTTCTCTTTTCTTTTTTTTTTTTTCTTTTTTTTTTTTTGTAAATTTTTTCATTATTCTGAATGCACAATCACGGTGTACTAAAAGGAAGGCGCCGTTCGCTTTTAGAGATTTATGACTTTATGTTAATAAAGCGAAATTAAAAATAAATTCCGTATTAGGCTTGGCATTAAATCATATTTATTTTATGAAAAAAAAAAAGAGAAAAAAAAAAAACAAAAACGTTGAGCAACGTATCACAAAGATCCTATCCGAAGAGAGCACATCTTTGTGTACGAATTTGATCGGATTTGCAAAATGATTTTTTGGTGAATGATTCGATCAATTTTGTTTTTCGATTCAATTGTTTAACCATTTCGGGCCTCTTTCAGATTAAATCTGTGAATATTAAGCGATGTTAAAAGCGCTATTTTGTTGGCTATTGGATGGCTATTGGATGGCTTATATTCTCCCATACTTGAAATCGATAATAAAATAAAACAAGTAAGAAAATTATATTCAGTCGTGACCGAATCTTTTGTACGGTTCACGGTTATCCAAAAAAAGGCAAAAAAAAGTAAAAGAAGTAAATTTTCATGCTCTAGGACATGGGGTATTTTTCAGAATAAAAGTCTTTATCGCATAGGCGTGTCCTCCGACAAGTGTAAGTCATTTTCAAATTCTCTTGTAAGTTTGTAGGCCATACATTCATTTTCGATAACAGGAGAATGTTTACTACACAGTGGCGCAGACAGACAGATGGACAGAGGAAGAGATGGACATGCATTCCAATTTTCATACTTTATAGAACTTATAAAGCTTGTTTTTGCGCTTTATAAAAATATTGAGAAAAAAAATTTAAATTTTGTTACTCTATAATATCGGGTAGGCGTGGTCAATTTTTTTCATTCTTGTAAAAGTACTACAACATCGTCCACACAACCTACGTTCAAATTTTTAGACATTCATCTGCCTTAGTTTATGAGTAAGAAAAAAAAAAACGCTTTTTATTCTTTTTAAAAAACAGAGGTGTTCTCAACTTACATGGTACTGTGGGCGTGAAGTGCAAGCGATTTGGCCCGTTTTCAGTAGTAAGTTGCGTGCACGAACTTGCAATGTTTTTGCCAAATTTGAAGACGATGGCTTCATTTTTGTGGCCAAGTAAATGTTTACAACAGATGGACAGACGGACATAGTTAAATTGATTCAGAATTTGATGCTGATGGGGGCTGCTGTGGGGTCTTTGAAACTTCATTTTGAGCACTGCCAATGGTTTGACGAAATGAATATACCCCTTAACCTTCGACAATAGTTATAAAAATTGGCCTTCATTATTATATAAATGACAGTTTGTTTTCTTTCTTTCTGTCATATAGGTTGCTCAGAAGTAATAATTATTCAAGCTCGTCTAGTTTGCCTTTTGTTGTACTTCATGGCAAGAAAAATCTTACTTACCTTATACTACGTCATGATTTCCGGGGCAAATTAAATATATATATAAATCCTATGAAAAAAGACAATATTTTCACCCAAATCATTCCAAAAAAGCTAATGTTAAATATATTTAATAAATTTTTTTAACGAAAATGTTAAGCTCTTTGTCTGATGTCGTAACCTGGAGATATTTTTATATATTTAAAAAAATATGCCTTACAAATGCATATCAAAACGAAAAACTCTCTCCACACAAGTAGAGCACTCCCGTTATAATTTAATTTATAGTTGGAAATAAGACGGATTAGAAAAACGAAATTTAAATTTTTGTTTGCTACTAATTGTATGTATAGATGAAATAAATTTTAAAAGTCACATATAAATAACTCTTCAAAAGTATTCTTTTATTTAACGAAGCATATGATTATAAATCATGATGAAGTTCAAAATTAAAAATAAAAACTTACATACACACATACATACAAGTGCATCTTAAATCATGGTCATCGTAACACTTTTTCTTTTTCATAAATTATTGAATTTTATAATTTAATTAAATGTAAGAACGTTTAAGCAAACAAAACGACTGAATTAAGCCAACAAACGGCGATCTCAATATGAAGTGAATTTCTTTAATGAAAAAGAGAGAAAGAGAGAGAGAGGAAAAGAAGAAACAAATAATTTGCATAATATTTTTTTTTTGTTGTTTTCTTTTTTTCTTTTTAGTTTTCTTTTCCTAATTTAAATGTAAAATAATCCCACATACTTCGACAGCCTACGACATTCGACTGCGGGCTCTCTGTCAAATTATTGCACTCCATAAATCTTGTATTCATTCTTCCTCAAATGCATCATTGCGCCTGCTGTTTTCCACAAACTTTCACAATATGCCAAGCGGCAATATGAATGGTCAAATGAAATGTGCTTGAATATGAATACGAATATCTTTTCTCTCTGTCTGTACATATTTCTGTTATGAAAAAACTTATTCTAAAAGCAACAAAAAAAAACAAAATTGTTTTTTTTATATTTTTTTGAAAATCTAGAATTGACGGAATTTCTTGCTTTTATTTCCACTTAATTATTCGACCACCTACGGCTCCTTTGACCGAATTCTGACCGCAATTGATTTATAAGAATCGCTTTTTTTCATAACTGAATTTCTTTTGTTTAGTGGGAGCAACTAACTAACTAACTAACTAGGTTATACACTCTAACTCTATGTGAAAATGTTAACAATTTCTAAAGAGCTAACATTTTAAAGATGATTGGCAATCGAGAACATGTGTTATGACAGAGAATGGAAAATTTATATAACCAAAGAATGAATAAAATATTTTTCTTTAAATTGTAAACGGCGTCTAAAAAGCAAAAAGCATAAAAGATGAAAATTTTTAAGGAAATAATTAACAAAAAAAAAACTCTTTTTTAATACCGTACACCGCTTGCGGTGGATATTAAGTTTTTGCGGACATACTCTACAGTGCAGAAAGACTCAAGACACACAGATCTTTCGTTCGGAATCACTTTCTGAATCCATTTAAGCTTGTCTGTCCGTCCGTCCTTCAAGTTCGTTCTCAACCGCTAAATTCTTAGCCTCTACCGACTGACCATTCGCCAAAGCTACGGCCAAACTAAGATTTGAACGCGCGATTACTGAGAGATGATCAGGGTTGTCATGGTCAAAGAGACTCGGAGACTCACCACAAATAAAGTTTGAAGCATATTTTAGAAAACTGTTTGCGTCTCTACTTCCTTAATCTGCGGGCACTTCTATTTCACGCGGGTTTGACGTCACAGTCGCAAGTAGTCGCTAAGTTCTTTCCCCACTGTTCACAGTCACCCTTTTGCAATAGTGGAAATCCAAACTATCTGCAACAGGATGCAGTTGGGTTGTAAAGCACGCTGAAGTAGTAGTAGTCGAGAACATACAGCAGGCCACGTCAGTTGTATTCGTCGACGCATATATTTATTTATTTATTTTCCATATATTTTCTAAATAAATTTACAAAATGAGATTTAAAGGCTGTCGGATCACCTTCTCGTCCGGACTTGAGATTTAAACGAGTGCTCATTCAAATGTTAGTCGAGATCCTTTGCCTACTTGTCTACTCATGCTGATGAGCCGATGCATATATATTTTGAGAAAGGATAGGGAAAGGAAAGGGAAAGGACAGGGAGAAAGGATTTGGCTAACTGGGATTGTATGGTAGACTCAAAGGCAATTGTGACCACTGTCGCACAGACTAAAGCTAACGGCTTTATAGTCTAAATTTAAGCTCGATTGAGGTCAGAGGCCCACTCACTAACTGTCTCTAATAGAGGAACTCCCTAGCGAGGAAAATTTCTTGTCATGGTGGGTGCGGCCCTTTGAGGAGTACCGTGATGACTGCGATTTTCAACCATTCCTAAAGTGGATAGTCAGAGATGTAATAGGTTTCCATTTTCCTAAAAGTGGTTTTATTGGTCATAAGCTTTAAAACAATGTGGTAATCCATTTGCAGTCAGGACCCCTAGCTTAAAACTTATGTTTTCTCACTCTCTGTGGGCGGCGGCTCAGGCTTAAATAAGCCGAATGTCAGTGGGCACCGCGAGATTAAGATTTCCTTTACGTACTCATATTAAATCACTAGAGACATTCGTTCACATTCACATAAATATGTTTTGTGCCTTCCTCTGCCCACATTAGTTTTATAATAAATCTAATCTACTCCCTATTATGAAAATGACATAAGCTGCAAATTTATGCAAGAAATTTCAAATTTATTATATAATCCATAAAATTCTTTAATTTGAAATCACTTATTAGATTATAGCGTGTGATATGAAATTTCGTTAAAATATATTTCGCTTTTATTCAATTAACGAAATTTTCTACTTTTCAAAATAAT
This sequence comes from Glossina austeni, assembly GCA_000688735.1. NCBI lineage: Eukaryota > Metazoa > Arthropoda > Insecta > Diptera > Glossinidae > Glossina > Glossina austeni. The sequence goes on along the minus strand of KK502745.1, from coordinate 272,526 downwards.
AGTTGAAAGCTTTTCACAAAATTTTGTTTTTTTTTTTTTTAACGGTCAGGCGGCCAGCCAATATAATCTCTAGTAATTTATTTAGACGTTTGAAATGTCACACAGCCTCCACAACAGATCACTTCAAAATGTAAATATAATGGTTAAAGCAGTTGTCGTACAACTGGTAAATACCTGCGCATTATATATATGCATATATATGTGTGTGTGTGTTTGTGAATTAACTTAAAACTCTCTTATTGAGTTTGACCGAAAAGCAAAAGAAAATCTTGTAAACTATTTAAACTGACAGCTGAATGAATAATTTCCATACGGATATCAGCTGATTTATCATTTGAATAGATGGAAGAAAATGCGAGGGTTTATCACGCCAAAGCAATACCATATCTGCATCCACATATATTTACTCCTATATATATATACTAAATTATGTGCAAGCATAAAAACACGTATCATACACATATCATATCCCTCCAACACATGTTCAATCGAAATATTGTACAAAATTAAAAACCATATAACGAGTATGATGTTTTTTTTGTTGTTTTTTTTTTTTTTCTTAAATTTTCATTTCCTTTGTATTTTTCATTTGTTTTTTTTTTTTTTTTTTTTTTTTCATATCAAATGAAACTTTCATTTTTTCCTTAACATTTTCAAAAATGTTTATTATTATTAATAGTCACAGATGTGTATAAACATATGTATTAAGATATATGTTTGTGTGTATTAGTGTGAAGCGGGGGCCATTTCTCTGTTTCCGTCTAAAAATTTCATGTTTTCATGTATTTTTTTTTTTTTTTTTTTTATTTGCTTATATACATACAAACTCATTTAAAATGCAATTCATTTTCATATGTTTAACTGCACATGAGCTCGCCTTCGCCAAGCTCTTCCTGGTTTCGATGGTTTCTTATAAACGCGGCAATCTTATGCACTTGATGGAATTACGCGGCGATACTCTCAGCCATAAGAATAGTATATACGTATATAAATACATATATATATGTATAGTTATATAAATATATATATATATATATATATATATATATGCAAAATACGTAAGCACGCAGACAACTATATATATAATCACATTTCAATTGCGATACTTTAAGCGCAACATAGAACATGATTATAAGAGGCGAACGTATATCATGATTCTAATTTATTTGGTTTAACACCAATCCCCTCTACTACTACTACTACTACTACTGCTCAATCAAAAACATGTTGAGAACATTAAATATCATTTTTCATCATTTCTTCTTCTTCTCTGTTTTTTTTTTCTCCTCTTATTCTAATGGTTATATTCTTATTTCCAGCTCGGGCTTCATTAATGTGAAGGAAAAAAAAGAAATAAAATCTTCTTGAGGCACTAGTTATACGTATGTTTCTGTTATTTAGTGCGGAAGCATTGCATTTTTCCATCACTAAGTACATATTTCAGAATTAGGTCTAGGTGTCTGTTTGTTAAGATTTATATCATTACTTATTTTAATTAACATAAATTTTAGGAAATTAATTTAAAAGAAAATCTTTGCAATCCTTAAAGGGTTATAAAGCAGATTTGTTTTTATAATTTTTTTATCACTCAATGATCATCGCTTATACATCGTGATGGCTTGTACATGGTGATGATCAGAAAGAAAGGTGGAAAAGAGAAAGAATTGGGGAGTGGTGCGCCACGCTTTTACCATATGATCATTGAGTATAGCTAAGACAAATTATGCTTAAACTGTACCGGAATTAGAGCTCGCGAACATCGACTTGGTACTCGCGATTGTTATGTACCCGGCATTGCGCCACCCGAACAATACGATTTTGTGAACCAATTATTTCTAGTTCATGGAATAGGTTGTTAAGCTACAAAAGATGTAACACGAAATTATCTATCCGTCTTTGAAAATTTCTATATTGATATCGATCGGTGAATATATCGAAGCAGATTTCCCTTTCCTCTTTAATCTCATTGCCAAAGAGGTTTTTACAACCCTTGAAGGTCCAGCTGAGCTGAGATTTCTTAGCCAGATTCTTTCGTGGCGTTTCCTTCTCGATAATTGGAAATTATATGCGATGTCCACTGCACTAGTGCAGTTTCACTTCGGTGGTCTGCTTGGCAGTGAAAAAGTCTTTTGGAAAATTTTATTAGTGACTATAATTATATCTAAATTCTCAGGTGGGACACTTGAAGGCCCAACTAACGAGTTGCACTGCAACTGATTGCTTAACTCAAAAAGGAGAAAAAATTTCAGATGAGCTTCCACAAAGCCAAAGGCAGCCGTGTGTGGTCACTAAATTGTATTATTTTAACTGGAACATATCCCTGTTCATGAGTAAAGCAGGGTTCGATCAGTGCGACAGGGAAGAAGGTGTTAAGCCTTTCATGACCAGAAGAAATTATTGACATATGTTCTTACATTTTGTACTTGTATTGTGTGACATTAACGATCTGTGGTCACACTAGGTTTCAAAATATTCCTATTTATGCGCAACGCAACGCGGCATGGAACTGTATCTTAAGCCTTTTCTGAACAGAAGAAAAAAGCGAGAGTCTCTAAGTAAGAGAATGTGATTCCCATGTGATGATTAGCAATCTAAAACCAGCCTACAAAGTAAGTTCTTCGTGTTCGTTAGTAACTCAATGTTCACTCAGCGCAGTATGAAACAACATGTTAAGCTTACCCTAAGCGGAAGCGCAATAAAAAGGAAGCCTTTGCTCGCATTTGCTTTTTCCCAAGCAATAGAAAAAATTCAAAATCTAGCCAACAGAGTAAGGTATTTGTGTTTATGAGTAACTCAATGTTCACTCAGTACAATAGGAGTCAACATGCTAAGCTTTCCCTAAGCACAAGAATAAAAAGAAAAACTTTGCTCACATAGCAATAAGCAATAGAAAAAGTCTCAAGTCCTGGAGAGCTCTCTAAATAAGCGTCACATGTGATAACTGTATCAGATAACGTTACTAATCTGAAAACATCCTGGCCTTATATATGAGTTATGTCATGTTCATGTCATGTGCCTTTGAAATACCGTATTATTTCTTCCTAAAGTAGATATCCCTGCTACACACACGTTACCGGGAAATAATGAGACTTTTGTTCATATATTTATTTTCATGTTTGTGACCATATATTGATAAGATTGTAAAAAAACAAAATGGCCCTCACAGCTCGTATAAACTCCACATATTTCTTATCAGCATAAAATTCTAAGATAAGTTGGTCGACACGACAATCACCCACCCTTTGGCCGCGGTCGAAAAAGTTGAATTGAGAAAACTCTCACTATAATTAATTGAAGTCCGCTTATCGGAAAGCGAGCATGATGATACGATGTAAAGAGGAAAAGCAATCAAGAATTTCTAATTTACAAACCTAAGGCGGATATCCCTTTTAAATTTCAGAGTCAAACATTTGGTACAGTCTGCCCGAGCATTTAATAGTCACAGGTGTCTACTGTAAAACTGTCCTGCCATGTGGAAGGAGTGACAGCGAAAACAAGTAAAAATTATTGAAAAGCTTCTCTTAAGCCAATGATCAAAATGGGGTTACAAGCAATTAATTCCCAGTGTCTTCCAGAAGCCTATTCGTTTAACTTAGTCAATCTTATTTCCTTTATCAGTCTTGTGCACGGATTATGTCCTTATTCCAGTCTTCAAAACGGGTGATTGGGCGAAGATGTCTCACTCACTTGTTAACATACAAACAAATATATCGAGGACTTTGTTTCCCTATATGTTTCTCAATTATCATAAATTATTACAAAATTCTTTGTTTATCAAAATATTTTTTTTTTTTTTTTTATTATAAAAATTTCTTATTGACTGTTAATTGATTTTTTATGAATTTATCTGGAAAATGAGAAAAAAAAAACAGACGAAAGTTTTATGATATTCTGGATAAACTGCTTTTCGATGCAATCGAAATACATCTGCTGAACATTTGTCAACGATTTAATTGAAATTTATTGCTTATAAGAATTTCGAATCTTAGCTATAGCACGTGCTCCGCCCGTCGCTCGAAAGGTCATGTTATCGTTTGTTAGAAATTTCAATTATTTTTTTGGAAAAGCATATCAATTTATTGAAATTTTTTATGATGCATTCAAAAACTAATTAATCTTTTTTATAAATTGTCAGCGTAAATAAAAACAACTTCTTTTCAAATTTATTGCGTATCAGCGGCAATGCGGTGTTATAAGTAGAGCAACGATTTTTTTTTTCTTTTTGGAAATTTCTTTGTAAAATGTGTATTATTGATAAGAAGGCAAGATCTTCTGCAAGATAGATCTTAATTCAAGATTTGAAATTTTCACAATTCCAAGTATTGCGGTTGAGAGTCTGAAAGCCTAACTGAGACAAACGATGTCAAAGCTTAACTACGGCTTATTTGTATTTTTCTTGCTTTTCTAATAATTAAAAAAAAATACGTGTTCTAGAGAAATAATAAAAATATTTAACAGTTTTTTCCTCCTATGAAACATTTTTACAAATGTTTTTGTCTGTCTGTCTTGCTAGCATATGAGTCAATATTTATTTCTGCATTGCATGCCACTATACGCAAACACGATAAATAAAAATCACAGTTAACAAAAGTGTACGTAAACAAGTAAAAATATTATAGCGGAACACCCTATAGTTATTCATTCGACGACTTTTGAAAATAAAGCGTTATGTGGAAAGTGGTTGAAGAAGTGGTCCGATCCGAATCATTTCCAATAGGGATCGTTCCTAGCCCAAAACACTTTCATCATAAATCCTGAAAAAGTGAGACCTGTAGGTTGAACACAAGGACAGAAGACAGACAGACGAACAAGCAAGCTTAGCTCGGTATAATAAAAAGTACGTCTGTCTCAATTTGTTTTGGGTGTTGTACACATCCGCGCAAGCTTAGTAAAGCCTTGTTCCACGGCATATGAAAAATGCAATGGAAAGTCCACACGTAGACAGCCAGGCAAAATAAATAGACAAGATGATGGATGAGTACGTTAGCATTAAAACAGATACCTTGACGTAGTGGTTGCGCACGGTGAACTAGCGGCCATATGCTAGGGTCAAATCATCCCAGAACCGCTTTCGAAAGACGTCCAGATGGACGTATATAGATTCTCGATCCTCATTACATCATCCTACCTCCCCCGTTCTTCTCTAAGATGAGTGGTTCGGATGCCGCCACCGTGTGGCTTTATAGCGAAGCGTGTCTTGCAATAAACCAGCGCAAACCTTCCATTTTTCGGTGCCCATTAACATGACTGCTATTAGGTTACCTAACGTAATTTCTACTCTCACAGATCTGAAAAGTCCGTTACTCAAATATGCCCAAGACAAACGAGACAGCATGCTGCGCATTATTGTCTGTGACTTGGCACAGACCGTAACCTTTATGTGCTAAGTTGAAACGGCCCAAGCAACTCGAAAAATATTATTACGAAGAAATTCACTTTTCCGTGCTCCGCGAATGTTAGCCTTGTTTTTCAATTGCACTCCCAGATATCTCAAATTAGAACTAAATTAAACACAGTCCACACGTCCATCCGCAGCCATCTCTATTTTTGGCGCTTGGAAAATCTTACCATCAGTTTCCCCCACGGCAAGTTTCAGTTTAGACTTATGTGTCTTAAGCTATCGTTAGCTACTCTATTAAGGGGATCGACACTCGCTGCTCAACTATGGCAATGTTATCCGCATAACGTAACAATTTTCCTCCTCTTGGAAACTCCATATTATGCAGTTCGTCATACATGAGATTCCACAGGAAGGGACCTAGGGTGGAGCCCTGTGGTAGCCCTGTAGTGGTCATGAATTCTCTTATGGCTTCGTTTATACTTTACAGTACACTTCTGTAGTCGTCTATCATTTTAACTAAGTACGTAGAAAAGGGTCGGTTTTGCGATGATTTCCCAACGTTCCCAGCGACAGACAGCTTGACATTCCGATCACTTTACAGGTGCTTAGATAGACTGTTACGCAGTAAAGTGGACATATGTACAGATGGAAAAGGAAATGGACGAGCAGGTTGGGAGGCGGGCGGAAAGACAAGCCAATTAACGTAGGAGGAGACAGGCAAGCGTAGTTAACTTAATGCCATTTTCTACATGGGACTCTCCAAAGCTCATCATTGAGCGAATCCAATACACTCTGTGAGACCCTTTTTTTATAAACTTTTTCGATGGGCATTCGCGAAGAAACCGAGTATACTTTTTATAGATATAATACATATATATGTATATATATATTTTCTTCTTTTTTTTTGACAGACAATGTGCGATTATTTATTACTTGTTTACGGTTCGCCTTGTTTTCCTCAAACAACGTCAACTTAATTATGGTAATAATTTATAATAACACTATTTTCAAATATTTTTATTTTAAATATTATTTGATTTATTTTAATGTGCGGTCAGTCACCAAAGCTGCTCGTAAGGCGACTTTTTTTCTTTTTTTTTTTTTTTTTGAAATCTTAGAAAACGAACTCAATTACGCTTTTAAAGTAAAAAACAAATTGAAAAGTGAATAAATTTTTTTGTTTTTTGTGGGTTGGTTGCTTACTCGGTTGTTTGATATATTTATTTAAAATTCAGTTATGATGTGATCTCATTTGTAAATATGTCCATCTGTCTGTCCTTAATAAATGCACATTCGCACACATTCCATCAAAGTCGCGCGAATGTAACCACAACAGTGGTTACTAAGTCTTACGTTACTAAACGTTACTAAAAGCTTTTCCATTTAAAGCATAAATTTTTGGTGGCTTTGCTGCTTTAAGCAGTTAATTGCAAAAAAAAGAAAAAACAAAAAACAAAATAGAAAAATCTTGTTAGGATTTGCTATGAATGGTAATTAAATATAATTTTATGTAAATGTTTTTATTTATAGTTATTCGTTGTTTACACGTAAGTGTTTGGTAAAAAAGTAAAATAAATAATTTTCTATGACTCGTGACTTAGATACGCAATCATTCATAACCGCAGGCCGTTTCTTGATTTTGTGACTTTATGAATAATTACGTTTTTTATTGCGTATCCATTGCTGTCTTGAAAATGTGAATTAAGACACATTCGCGTACAGAAATTAATGTTTACACATATATATAAATGCGGTAGTCCCGTTCAGATCTGATTTGCTTTGAAGTTGTCATTAATGCTATTTGTTTATGTATGCAATTAATTTCTTTTTTACGCGGTAACAAAACACCGAAGAAAAACTTAATAGCAAAGAAGGAAAACTTTTAGCTTTTGTTTCAATTTTCATAAGAACTCCTAAAAGGCACTTTAACGCATACAGCAGTTTCCCTATTCATTACTTGAAATATGTTCCGAACTTTAACTAACTTGCGTATAGTATTTGACTGTACCAGAATAGGCTGAGCCATTCATTCAGGCGATCGTATCAACCATCGTGTTACCTGAGTACTTAAAATCGTATCTTTATATAACTTGGCAGCACTTTGTCGATTTTAGGTTGACAGGAAAGTGCTATTGTAATGTAAATATCTTGAAATACTTGATCACAGTTCAAGTTCATTCATTCATAGGGTATAAGAGAATCGCACTTAATGTGCCTGAGCGATTTACGAGGGACTATGAAACAATTTAGTTGTCACACTGCCGCACTATGTACCTGTTTCATAACCCGTTCACGGTGCTTTGTGGAATATATATAACACTAATCTTTATCTGTTCGATCCATCATTGGATTCTATACAAGTCATCAAATACCCGAGTACTTAAATTCGTACTTTTACACAACTTGGCAGCACTTTGTCTGTATTAGATTGCCGGGAAAGTTCTGTGGTATTTAAACAAACACTTGAATTCGAAGATGTTTGATAAGTTCTCCAGTAGTCGGTTGTTGGGCGCTCAGTTCCATTACAATAGGAAATTGGTTAGATTTGGGTTACTCTCCGTTATGCGCCGCCCAGATCGACGATCTTCTTGGAGACTGGAGATCACCGCAACAAAGGTTGGTAAGCCATCTTTACCAGGTCCGAACATTTACAACTTTGTTTTTCAACGGATCAGATAAGTTTTCACAAGCAGCAGATGTTTTGTTTACTTTCTGAAATTCATGTCAAATGCATTTTCTGTTTAACCACTGCACCTTATCTCTGCTGCACTTCGCAAATAACTGATGAAGACCATCGAAAGTAGTCCTGTTACATCCCATGGTGGCGTACGCCAAATAATGAGACTCTATATAACGCATTCCACTTACTTGTCTTGACCTGACAAGTAAAATTATCTGGAGGTAGGAAAATAGGACAGGAATTTACTAAACTATCTTTAGCAGGTCCGTACCTTTCTAACTTCACTTTGTAACTGGTCATACATAGGTTTTTACATGCAGTAGCTTAAAAGCACTTTGACTGTTGACTGACAATTCGCTCTGCGCTTCGTAACTAACCGATGAAGACGACCGGAAGTCGTGCGATTATGTCCCTTAGATAATACGCTGATTAATAAGTTTTTATATGACGTGTTACACCTGTTTGCCTTGACCTGACAGCTAAAATTATCTGTGAGTAGGAAAATACGATAAAACTTTCTCGCGAACCTATTAACTCTATAGATTAAAGCCTTTCCTTATTATTCACATTCTTTATTATTCATAAGCCATCTACATATTAACCTTCAATTTCAATCCTCTCATAAAGACTTTATTAAGAAAACATTGAAGAAGCTAACGTAAACTGGACATGAAACGAGAAGAAACAAGTTTTATTTGGCTTGTGTCGGATCTTTAAATATCCATCACTAGCTTGTACATAGTAATTGACTGCAGAAAATAGGGAATATCTAATTACTGCATATGTATCGCGTCTCGTATATAGCGTATACACAGAAGTTTTTTTTACACGGTTTTCTTTGACCCGATTTTGAAATAACACGGTTCACTAATAAGGACAAATATATTTTGTTGCTCTAGTATGCAAGTCCACGAAATTCCATTTTCTGCTTTTCGTTCATTGTTTTTGCTTTTGTTTTGTAAACAAAAGTAGGGGGCATAAAAGTTTCGACCAAACAGTCAAATATTGTTTTTTCTGATATGTTTCCCTCTGTATTCATATATGAAATCAAAGATCAAATATTTGAT
>KK502745.1:229244-247800 GCA_000688735.1 Glossina austeni | reverse complement strand
AAAAAAAAAAAAAAAAAAAAAAAAAAAAAAAAAAAAAAAAAAAAAAAAAAAAAAAAAACAAAAAGAAACGAAAGAGAATTTTCGAAATGAGGAAAAGTAAAGGGCTAATGAATGGCCTCAGGCTAGTGGGTGTGTGCTCAATCGCTAAGTGCTATGCTTTCACCACTATAGCTACGGTCAAGTGTCTTCTACCTTACTACCAATAGAAATGATTTTCACAATGGCAAGAAAGTAAGATAGGAATCTGAAATTTGAGGTACCAGTGTTTCTTGGTCGACTGAGAATTGAATGTTAAAGATATGAAGGCGATAAGAGCAATGCCTACAATGGATAAGAAAATGAAATTGAAGCTTGAAAAAGCATGAATTGTTCGTTCGGACTGGCGTATATAACTTTCAATTGCATTTCCGAAAAGTGTTACTCAGATATTTGTCAGGATTAACGAAAATGATGCCGATCATGTTGAATATTGATAGTTCCCCCGCAGTGGTAGTTTTTTAGGAAAGTGTTTGAAATAATACTTTCCGTAGGAGATTATTTATTATATCACATCATATAATTTATTTTTAGTCCTTACCCTTTTAATCCTACACCCGTAAGGTGGATGCATTAGATTAGTAATTTATACAACAAGCAGAACGACTTGTGCTAAACCCAACTTTTACATTACTGATCGATTTATAATCACTTTCCAAAACGATTTAATTTGGTCTGTCCGTCCGTCCGTCTTGCTTTCTTTTGTTCAACCTACAGGCCAATATTTATAGGACAGCTTGACAACATTTCATATACAGGCGTGTTTAAGAACAGGGATGAACGCTATTGAAAATGATCCGAATCGGATCACTTTTTCGATCACTTTCAGTATAAGGCTTTCTTTTGAAACCGCTACTATGTTTTTGCTTATATATTAAATATTATGTTTTACATACATCAATGTAAACGGCAAACGGTAAACAAATTTGTCCCCTTTTGTTCTATTCTGCAACTTTATGACTTTAATGATGCGTGTAATGATTATTGAACAGGGACCGTACCTACTTATGGATATGTGTGCAAAGAAGCAAATAAATAAATAAGGACAGCGTACATGAATTCACCCTTAAAAAAAAACAAAAAAAAAAAAATCTGTATACAAAGGGATAAGAAATGCCGGCGTCCTTTACAGACTAGAAAAATTAGGCTACAAAATAGAATGTGGAAAAAACATTAAGGGTCGCATACGTTTTCCATGTACTTTAACAAAATTGATTGTAATTCATTTAAACAATTAATGTGTGACATTTTATTGCCCTACTTTTCTATATTCGATGCCAATTATACAGAGTATGTTAAGTTCGTGTGGACGTACGTAAAACCCCGAAATGCTTAAGATAGACCCATCTTTTATTATACCGATCGATTCAAAAAATGATTCTAAATCGATCTAAATCTGTCCATCCATCTGTCCGTCTGATGTCAGGTTAGGCAATTTTTGAGATATTTGCATGAAATTAATTCGAAACAAAAGACGAACTCTTTTGAAAATTATTCGGATCGGTCTACTTTTTCGACCATTTTCCAATATAACGAATTATTTTGAAAAATCGGTACATACAAAAAAATTTCAAAGGTCAAAATTTCTCGATAAGACTGTCTTTGTAATAGTATCTGCACATTTAACGAAATTGGAATGAAAAATTTGGTCTGGAATTTTTTGAACTCCCTCTCAAAAAACTATTTCTCCTAAAACTGAATCTTTATATGGCAAAAGGGTCTAATTTTCGATATTTTATGGTAGGAATTGGTTCATAATAGCAAATTAAAGAAATCAATCTTACCAAGTTTGGACCAGGTAGCTCTATTTTTTGGATATCATCGCCAATGAGTATTCTCAGGAAATATAAACCCTTGTACGCTAAAAGTAATTTGACATAAAAGTTAAGTGGAGCAAATTTGAACCACATCGCTCTATTTCTAGGACTCCACTCCATATAAGATATCTCATGAATAGTAGACCCTTCAGAAAATGACTTAATTTTTAATATGATATGAGGAAATTTCGCCCGTAGTAGCAATTTAGCCAAAAAATTTAACGGTAGGGAAGTTGGATTACATAGGTCTTTTTTTTTGACCTTCACATATGTAGAGGTCATCGTGAAATGCAAGTCCCAATATGGAGAGAAAATATAATTCCTAGTTTTCTAAGAGATACTAAAATTTTTAGGAAGTAAGCTAAGATTGCTGAGTTTGGATCATTGTAGGTGGGGTTCTGGCCATCCCTTAATATATGGTCTTTCCTGAAAAGTATGCCTTTGCGCGCACATAATCACCAATTTTTCGTGTGCTAGTGAATAGCTATACTAAGCCAAGTGATGTAGGATATCGAACGGTCGGCCTTGCCCGATCATATTTTTATTCATTTTTTTTTTTTATCCCTTATTAGAGAACACAAGACTGCGGTCATCTCATTTTCATTGCTGTCTTCACAATAATTGAAGAGTCCCCGAATGCCCGGAATCGACACATTTTTTTTCACAACGTGAAATGCACCGAAAAAGAATAATGATTTTTCGGTTTCTATTGAATTTTTGTCGGCAAAATTATAGGCGCCGCATAGCATTTAATTTTTTTTTTTTTTTGAAATAAAAAAAAACAGACGCCTATGTATGTTTTCAACTAAATGCGATAAATATCTAAATATCTGTTCAAATTGATTTTAATAAATAAACGATTGAAAAACGTCTATAACTGACCGAAAAAAACTAATCCACACCTAACTATAGAAGTTTTAACTGAATTTTTAACACTTTCTTTAAAAATCTCCAGGGCGAGACAGCTGTCACGGTTAAGCATTAAGAGACGCGCCATCTAAAGACGGCATCGTTGCAACGACAAACAATAATACGGAGATAAATTATGTCAAAATAGGTGTGAGCACTTCATAAACTATAAAAGTTTATGTGACAAATTGACAGACAACCGCAACGAAAAACAATAGATTTCCTTCTCCTTTTTTTTTTTCTTTTTCTTGGTTTTCTGGTCTTTTGTACATTAAAAGAACAAGAAACGTTTGAATTACATAAGAATTTTAAACATCAGTTTATCAATTGTTTTTAATTTGTTAGTAGTTTTATGTTTTGTTATACTTAAAGAATATAAAAAGATCGACTCGTTAAGATTACAAATAAATAAAATTGAAAAAAAAAAGAAAAGAAAAACATGAAAATTATTATATATAAGCTAAACAAGAATACGAGCAGAAATTATTATTAATTTAGGTTCTGTTTGAGTTTTTCTTTTGTAAAAGCCATATAAACACAAGACAATGGAAGAATTTATTAAACATCGAATTCTTTTGGACTTGTCCGCCGGCTATCAAAAAGTTTATAAGAATATAAATTTTTACATCGACCAGCGCTAGTTATAAAAAGTATATTAACTTTGTCGGAATGTTCGCAATTTCTCTGCTTATAGGCCGACACCTCTTGTGATGCAAGGTATATTAAATTTGTGCTGACAAGCGTAACACATAGAAGAGTTTAAGATAGACTTCCCTTTTGTTTGGCCTATCTAAGTCTGTTTGTCCCACTGTCAGTCTGTCCCCCATACGTGGCAAGAAGTTTATACGTTACCTTAGTGCGCCCTGCATTGAAGTAAAGCTCGGTCGTATGGTGACCGTCGTGTCGTGTCGCTATGTGAATTCTATTGAATCCTTGCAGAAGCAGTTTTTGTTGTAACTTGAAAGAGTCCCTCTCCCTCCTTATGAGAAGAGAGAGATTGCTGCTTATATCCTTGCCGTCACTTGAGAAACGTAGGATGGTATTGGACATTACTTTTATGGTGAACAGTGCCATTGACTCGCTGTTTTTCTTGAAGGCGAATAATTTTAACGTTCCTCTCCGTCCGACAAGAAACTTTCCTTTCATTAAACTTAACCAATGCAGGTTAAAATATGAAGCTTTTAATCTACTTAGGGTTCTCTGCAGCAAGCCAAAGGAGGTTTAGAGCCTTATTTCCTTATCGGATGGGCTTGCATCCAGTGGTGTTGTCGAACCGGAACGCTCCGGAACGTCGTTCCGGTACTTCCTTTTTGGACATGAACGCGTTCCGGAACTAAAAATGATTTCTGATAACGAGAACTTATAATCAAAACATTAGAAGAAAAAAATATAAAATTTTAAAAAAGTAAAGATTTCGTACCTAAATTTTAATGCAAGCGGACCGTACATTACTCATCCCTGGTATAGTTTATTGCCATAACCAATTGGGGGAAATCTCCCCCCCGTCGCCAAATTTGGGACATGAGACCGCACAGAGCGGCCGCCTATCCAGGATCGATCCTGTCTATATAATTATATGTACGCGTTCCGGTAAAAAAAAAAAATTAGCGTTCCGGTAAAAAAAAAAAACTAGCACAACACCACTACTTGCATCCATTAAGGTTACTCTCCGTCTTACCTAAACTAATACTTAAAACCTATTATTCGGAATCACGGTACGAAGGTTGATTAGTAACTGGTGGACACATTGATTATTTTCTTGTATGTTTCTATCAATTGTCTATTGTCTTAAGGCTTCTTTACTTCCATTGTAATTAGGTTAAGTCTTCAAAGGTATGATTTGCGCAATTCAGCTGAGTCTTGGGTGTAAATGAATTCTGTATTTATGGAAATTAAATAAATAAATAAAAAAATAAATAAATTCATAGTTTTTAGAGGCATCACTTGGCTTCTATAAAATAGTTTAAATGCTTTAATTTACTGCTTCCATATATCAATGTACCGTTTAAAGCACATGCAACATATATGGTAAACTGAAAAAAAAAAAAAACAAAACAAAAAACTTGATGCGTTCCCAGACATTATCATAGAATTATCTAAAGAATTTTCTGTTCCTATATAAAATCCAGTAAATATACGTAGAACTACTATGTACGCATGTGTGAATGAGTACTAATGCGAATTCTCAAGTTCACTGCTTTCATTTCTTTTCACAAATCACAAGCAATTAACAACACTGAACCAATTTCGTTGTCGGCCAATTAAAATATTTTCTTGAACTTTTCAAAAGAGAAACAAAAAAAAAAAAAAAGAAGAAGAAGAAGAAGAAAGAAGAAAACATCAACACACCGTGCAAGAGCAAAGAGGAGTCGTCTTGTGTCATTGTGGCGTCATGGTGATTTGCGAAAAAACAAAAACAAAAACAATAACAACAAATCCAATAACATTTATAAAAATTTCTTCATTTTGCTAAATTTAGATTTGCTTTGTTTGTTTGTTTGTTTGTTAGTTCTTCGTCATCATCATAATCATCATATTATGATTAAGTTTTCTTGTCAACTAAAATCAAATAAAGGATTTTTCATCTGGGTGTGCGTTTGTCAATGTGTACGCGTGAAATTATATAAAATGTTTCCATAACTAATGCGTGCTGCCACTTTATTACTATAAACGTCATTTCAGTTGTAAATGTCATAAAACTATCGCTCCCGTCGTCTAACGATGTTTTCTTTATTTCTTTTATGAAGACAAGTCTGCCGTCTTGGCTGGCCCACAAGATTTTAAATAACTTTTATATGATTTTTTTGTGTTGTTTTATTTTTTTTTTATTTCATTTTTTTTTTCTCTGCAAAAAATTTCTTTTGCTAAATATAAATTTTAAATTAATAATAAATCATACACAACATGACATAAAAATTCCTGTCGCGAGAAATAAAATCTGAATATACATATATATCCCCCCCTTATTTTTCCAGTGAACGCCCAATATGGCGTAAGTTAAGTAAGCTATCAAGTTAACAGCATGAAGTTGTCAAAGAGCGAGCACAACCAACAACAAAAACAATTTACTATTGATAGACTTGTAATTGTGGGCTAAAAATTAGTCATAAAATCATTGCAAAAATTTTAGTTTCCCATGATTTATAAGGATTTTTAGCGCCATTTAACCTAAAACCTCTTATGATTGGTTGAACGAAAAGAAAAACGAAAAGAAAACACATGAGTAAATTTGAAACTAATACAGATACAAATAAGTTTTAAAAGATTTAGAATAAAGGAAATTATTAGCATTAGATTGTATCTCATTACATAAGGCGATCCTGACATTTGGCTTCGCAGGAAATTCCATTTAATTTAAGTGTTAATGAGCACAGTAAGCAAAACTTCAATTACTCTGAACTTTATGCCAAAAAAACATCAAAGGCGCTAATGATTTCTTTTATACCCACTACTGAAGGACGGTGATATGCAAATTTTCTTCTTTTTTTTTTTCATAATGTATGTAACATCCAAGAGGAAGCTTCAAAGCATATATATATTCAGCGGGAAATTGTGAATTGATTAGGCTATGTCTATCCGTCTGTGCGTCTGTCTGACCATGAGCCTATACAGTATATATTTTCTTGATCAGCTGCAAATTCTGAATTGATTAGGCCATGTCTGTCCGTCTGTGTGTCTGTGTGTCCAAGAGCCAGCTTCAGAGACTCTATAAAGTATTTATATCCTTGATCAGCGGGAAATTCTGAATCGATTAAGCCATGCCTGTCCGTCTGTATGTCTGTGTGTCCAAGAGCCAGCTTCAGAGACTCTATCAAGTATATATATCCTTGATCAGGGGGAAATTCTGAATTGATTAAGCCATGCAGGTTGGTATTGAAAATGCGCCAAATTGATCAGAGCAGAAGTCCGAAGTGGAGCATAACTCCGAACATAATTCCGTTTTTCTTAATAGAAATTTGTGGGTTTTTGCACGGCACACACCGCGACCTGATGGAATAATTTTTTCTTAATAATATCAGCGATATGGTGGTTATCAAATAAAAGAACTTGGAGAGCAGAATACGGCCATGGAATTGCCATTTGTGTAATGTGCTATCACCAATGGACACCAATGGGACAATCAAAATTATCATTAGGGAATGTTAGAGATAGGGCTTGGAAGGTAGTAGAATACATTGATTATTTTTTTTCTTTTTTGGCAAAGGACACTCGTCGTGCAAAACTCGTCCAAAGGCCATTAGTGGCCGTTACCACCTTAACGTCATTCACTAGGACTACTAATGTCTGTATTCTTTGACGAAAAGCGAGTTTTCATACTTTAAATGTGATTTTCTTATTTGGACAGAGAGACAGACATTATTGGTTTATTGAATTCGCTATTAACAATGATCACACAGATATCAATATTTCATGGGAAATCTGATGGTTTACAAACATTTGGTTAATTCGCTATGCCTTTTGTAAAAGGCATAAAAGCATTAAAAACAAAACATAGGAGTTTTTTTTTACCCTCGCATGACCAAAAAAGAAAAGGTGTTGATAGCCGTAGCATTAACTGTGTTACGGTAAATTTAGACCATGAAATGCTGTAATGATGCACTTGCGTGCACTTTTGTTCCGGTGTCTTAAACACATTACTTCCCTTCTTACGCAACAAATTCATAAATAATTCACTCTCCGGTCTCGATGCAAACAAAAGTTGATTAAAAAAAATAACTCCTTTTTTTTTTTTCTTTACTTTAATGAAAATTTTCGTTAATATTAATGTTGATTGGCTTACATGCAATGCGACAAATTGAAACAAACTGATAACTGATGCTATATAAGCCGATCAAATACTTTGTCATGTCATTAAGGCGCCAAAATGTAAAAACAAAAAAACAAAAAATCACTTATATGCGGAACTTTGAAGAACATATTGTACGGATGGCATAGCAGCGCACCTCAGCAGTTTCGAGCTGAACAACTCGTGTTGTGTGGGCACAGAGAGAGAGAAAAATTGAAAAACAAATTATCAACAAAATGCTTAAAAAGATTACTTTTCGTTCACAAGGGTTAAAAAAATTATTATTATTTTTCTTTCTTTAATGGTGTTTACGTTACAATTAAGACAATTTCGACGCTTGTTGTCTGCTTTTGAAAAAAAACAAAAAAAAAAAAAAACAAAACAGGTATCACTTTGACAGGATAATAACAGTGATAATGTTAATTAGGGTATGGTAAGCGAGCGGTCATTTATCTTATATATACATATATATGTATGTATGGGTGTGTTATGGTCATTCATTATCTTAGTTGGAAATGTATCAAAGCAAATAGAATTTATCGCAGCACTGTAGGAGGTCGTCTGCTTGTTGTCCTAATGTATTGGGAAAATTAAACTGATTACGAAAATTCTAAGCCTACATTTTAGGCATAAATAGTTAAATTTAAGACTTTTAAATCTTAAATCGATCCATAATATGGTTAATTATCTTCCTTCAAAGAAAACAGGTGAAGTTAGTGCCAATCAAACTCACTAAGTAGACTTTACAACATTTTTAGGTACTTGCATGTATTTTGATCATATTTTTCATTTGAAAAAAGCATTTATTGAGAAAAATCGGCGCAATATATATTAATCGAAATATTTTCCATCACTTTCCTAACACCCCATATATCCCATCTTTCTGACAACATGGTGATACCATGACGAAAGTACGAGATTGTTTTGGCGCTTCTTCAGCGTTTCGAAATCGCGTGCTAGCCAAGCCATGCTGCGTCGATCCTAACAAGCGATAATCAAAAAGGGCTATGGCTAGGGAGCACGTTGTGTGTGGCAGAACATTCCCATTCGATCTGCAACAATGTGTCTTTGACAACTCTTGCAATATGCGGTCGAACGTTGCGTCATGCAAGCGGACGACTTTGCGTCTCTTAACCGCCATTGTTGTCCTTTTTTGCAATTAATTTTCTCGACTTGACGTCGATAGACATTTGCGGCAACAATTTTATTTGGCTTTAGCAGCTTGGAATAAGCTACACCTTCGCTGATCTCACCATTCGCAAAGCAAAACTTTAAGGCCTTGAATATTCCACTTCGAGGTCATTGTGGATGGCTCTCCTGAGCTAATCCATGACTTTTGTGGCTTGGGATTGTCGTAGCAGATCCATTCTATGTGCCAACCACAATGCGCCGCAGAAAACTCTTCCCTGTTTTGCCTGACAAGCTATGAAATCGGGATCTTGAACGGTTCGAGCTACGTTTGGTAGCCACTTTCCCTCCTTTTGGGTCTGTCCCATTACAAGTAAACCTCTCGAAAGTTTTGATTCATCGGCTGGTAAGTTGTTTGAAAACTTTTTGAGAGTTGGAGTCTCTTTTTCATCCAATAAGTCTGGCAACTCTGCACAAACTTAATATGCAATTTCTTTCCTTTTGAAAATCGAAGTTTTCTCAGTTTATATTGTAGTACTCTACGAGCGGCCGTTAATTGTTTTAGGTTACTTTCAACGTCTTTGTTAAATTTAAAGCCCATGCGTTTTTGGAATGAGGATAAAATATTTTATGCCACAGCTAGCACACAGGCGAGCAGGCCGACAGAAAACCAGATAGCGCACAGAAGGACACAAAGACAGAAGGACACATAGACAGAAGGACACATAGACATAAGGACACATAGACAGAAGGACACATAGAAAGAAGGACACATAGAAAGAAGGACACATAGACAGAAGGACACGTAGCCGGCAGGACACATAGACAGAAGGACACATAGACAGAAGGAGAAAAAAACCTAAATCGATTCAAAATTTGATACTAATCAAAAATATATATCTATACACATCCGCATGAGTATCAGAACAGGCAAGGAATCCCGAATAATCTCAAGTTTAGTAGAATTTTCAATACAGGCGAGCATATGATCTAAGTTATCGGGCAGCCTTTAAATCCGAGTTTTCTAAATTTATTTATAAGATATCTTATAGAGTCTCTAGAGCTTCCTTTTGGGTGTGGCAACAGTTCTGACAAAACGACGGCAGCGCTAACCCTTCGCTAGGGGGTAATTTCAGAATTCGCCCTTAAATTATCTGCAGAGACATTAAGCAATTTGAATAAAATTTTTCGTTAGTATAATCGAGTTGAACCAAATACGATGTGTGTATGTCCTATAAAGTAAATACGATTGAATCGAAATTTCTCTCGTTTTGTTAACAGATATATGGGGCATTAAATAGATTTCTTGTTTTCCTTCTTTGAGGGTAATTTTTTGACTATTAGCAAAACCGAGAAGAAGCCTTGTTTGCGTCTTGGTTAACCCTATCCTATCCTTTGGAGGCAATACACAAATCACTTATTGACTACAAATATCGTCGATCATTATCATTCCTAAAAATCGTGAATTGCAAAACTAGAATTTTCTCTTTCCCTTCTGAGTGTGACATGGCCACGACGTAAAAACGGAAGTTACCTTCTCGAGGAAACTCGACAGCCCTGAATTCTGGACTTGCTGCAACTAGTGTGCATACCTATCACTATCGTCGAGTAATCTATTTCAATTATGATCGAATATACTCGATATGGCAAACCATATCAATCCTGACTTTTGAAGCTGGATTTGCTGCTACCCATTACTGCTGTAAACCCATTGCTATTGTCGAGTAACCTATTGAAATTAAGATCGAATATACTCGATATGGCAAACCATATCAATCCTGACTTTTGAAGCTGGACTTGCTGCTACCCATTACTGCTGTAAACCCATTGCTATCGTCGAGTAACCTATTGAATTTAAGATCGAATATACTCGATATGGCAAACCATATCAATCCTGATTTTTGAAGCTGGATTTGCTGCAACTAATGTGCATACCGAATACTATCGTCGAGTAATCTATTGAAATTACGATCGAATATACTCGATATGGCAAACCTGACCTGGCAATCCTGACTTTTAAAGCTCCCCGAGACAAAGCTTATCATTAACAAATCTTACCTGATTAATAATACAGTGAAATCATTCGAAAGTGACAAAAGAAAATAATTTATTGTTTCAAATTAGTTAAAAATTGGTTTAGTAATAAAAAAAGAAGTAATTCTCCATTCTCGCGACAATAGGCAAGATTCACCTGTAGACGAACATGATTTTCTTATGATTTTTTCATATTTATTGCTTCATATTTGACATGGACTTAAATCTGTTTACGTGACATGAATTTTGAATATTCAAACATCATTACAACCATACAGAATGCAATATGACAATAATAACGTTTCTATAGTTTACAAAACGAAAATAAAACGGAATATTAAAAAAATCAACCAACCAACCGACAATCAACCACTCGGCATACGGCCAATTGTAAGCCAAATGCATTATTTTCACCATACACACAAGCACCTACTAATGCTTTATGCACGCATTAATGTAAGCCGTACGCATTTGCGTACGTATTACGACACTTCTTAATTAAAATCTTGTACAGTCAACGTAAGTGTTTGCGATTTGTTGCTTTTTATATCGATCAACGAAGGATGAAAGGCATATTCGTTTTGACAAAACGTTTGCACTATGCAGTAGCAACCTTCAAGTGTATGCATTTTTGTTTAGCATTAAATTGTAAATCGACTTAAGCATGTCCGTCTGTCTGTCTGTGGTAAGCATTTCCCAGATCGCAAGAAGAAACTTGTCTGCTCCAAATATGGCAGAAAAATGAAAAATTCTTCCATTGAAATTAATACCAATTCGGTTAAAGTTCACACGCCCACAGTGCCACCATAGCTTGAATCCATCTCTGCTTTCAAAAATCAAAAAAGAAATCTGCTTTACTTATAAACACATAAGAAAGTGCATTTTTATACCATGAGTGGTTCTACAGCAACTGTACAAAAAATGGCAAAAATTGGCCACGCCTACTCGATATTCTTGAATTATTAATATTTCATTCTTTTATGAAAACGTTTGCAGCGTTCGAAAAGAAACCTCATAGATTATATGGAGACTACACACTGTTGGTTAATAATCGAAGACAGGTGCTTCAGTCCATTTGTCCATCTGTTAACAGCTGTGTTAAGCGTACTCACGATCGGAAAAAGTGGAAGTCCTTGCACGCAAGTTGATATTATAAAAGGGCCAAGTCGTTGAAGTAATTCGCCCTTGTACTGTACCGCGGGCGAGTCCGTTTACCAATTGAGAATGTCTTAGCTTTTTGCGTTAATTTGCTTGTAAGTTACAGTAAAAGCACAAAGTAAATCCTCGATTGAAAAAATTAGCCACACCCACCTAATATTATAACGTATTTTTAGTTTTTTTAAAATTTAGTTCTTTTTTGTTTTTTAGTTCACGCTAATGTGGGTTCAAAAGATTCGATCACAAGCGAATATAATTTTCGTACTTGTTTTGCTTTATTTTTTTTTTCAATTTTTACGATTGACACAATTGTTTAATGACAGAAAATATATACATAAGTAAAAGATTAAAATTCTCATATAATAAATGGCAGGCAACAAAAATCATAAAATATATAATTAAAAAAATATTTTTCTGCACCTTTTAGCTCTAGTTTTTTTATTTTTTATTTTTTATTTTTTTTTATTTTTTTTCGTAAGAAACTAGAGTAAACTTATAAGTGCTTAGCGTTGAAATATTTCCTTCTTGGCGGAAGTTCAAAAAGAAATATTTCTTTTGCTTATCATAAAGTGTTTTTTGTCGCCGCAATTTGACAATACCTTTAGCTAATTAGGTAAAGGAATGTAAGGGAAAAAAAAAATTCCATTTTATTGATTATTACAACGAAAGGCTTTCATCACTTACCATATTTACTATAATCATTTGCTTGCTTAGGTGTTTTTCCATTTGCGTTGATAGGATTGATAGGAAAATATTGATTTAAACGCACTATCTTTGCATCAATTCTTCTTCATCTGTCTTGCATCCTTTTCTTTCTCTTCTTCTTGCTCGTTTTCTTTCTTCCTCAACTTATTACCTCACCGTTTCCGTGTTCATATCAACACCTTGTCTCTTGCCTATAAATCAACATTGATTTGTTTTCCTTAAGGCAAACTCTTGGCAAAAATTAACATTTTCTCGAAATAAGTTTTCTTTCAATTTCTTTTAGCATTTATGTATGTGTAGTGACATGTAGTGACAGAATTAGACCATTTGGAAACTATTTTTAAAATCGCTAAATAAAACTTACATTAGACACGCATCGCAAGCAAATTAATACCTAAGCAAGATTGTTGCTAAATGATTTCTAAAATTATACGCTTCAACTGAAAAAAAAAAAAGGGCTAAGGGGGACAAAAATTTTCCTAACTACACAAAACGTATCACATAAAATGTATCGCTTCAGTCCAATACATTGTAATGGCGTATTTGCCGTCATGAAATCGAGTTCGTCTATGCGAAGATATTTCTAAAACATTATAGTCATTATTCAACCATTAATCATTCGGGTTCATGGTTGATGGTATGGATTGCTTATATGCATTGAATGAAAACAACAACAAAAAAAAAAAAAACAACCGCAATGCTGAAGATTTTGTAAAATCTTTAAAATCCTCCTCAAGGCGAAAAGCAGAATGTATTAAATAATGTGTGTCTGTGCTTCCAGATATTCTAGATATTGAAATTACAAGTACAACAAACTTAGTGGGCAACTTATCACTGTCATTAGGCTTAAGTTCGAAAATTACCTAAATAGGCCAAAGCGGTTTATTTGTCACCTGCAGTTATTCAAGAGAAAGACTATTAAGCACATCACTCAATAAGGACGTAGGATCCCTAAACGACTGACTGCCGTCGCTAAAATGTGGCTTTTTCAATAGTTATTCCATATCTATATGCCATCCTATGATATTATTAAGCGACGTGCTACCAAATTGTATAACGGTATGCACAACCATACACGATACGATACACGATACGATAAACGATAGATTTTCTTTTTATGACCAGCGACATGCGGGCCCGGTGGTGGTCAGGAAGGGTAATAGGGAAAATGTTATGAAGGATAGAGGTAGTGTTAGTGAGCGTTCGCCTTGATACATCAGGGACGACGTGTCGCCCTAGTGTGCTGCGCGGTATTCAGGTAACTCAGGACGAGCGGATGAGAACGCTGAGAAAGACGTGTAGTCAGTCCTGTCGAAGGTTTTAATTGGTGGACATACCTTTATCTCTCTCTCTCTCTCTCTCTCTCTCTCTCTCTCTCTCTGTAGAACGATTGCCCTGAATGTACCAGTGAATAAGCGCAACGCAGCCCGGTCGGTCGAGGGCCTTCAAGCAACGTTTGGAGGCTTCCGCCCGTACAGACGTGTTATATTGTTATACCTAGAGACCTTGATATACTTCAGAGATCCTATGAAGTAGATACATATGTCGACTTCAAATTTGGTAAAAATATTGGCAATTCTTGCTCGCAGGTTAATATTGAAAATATCTCAAAGAAAATGAGTTTTGATTCATTTTACTTATGACATACAAAAGGTATAAATTTGCACGTTTGTTCCATAGGCGATAATACGAAAATAGAAAAGAATACGCAAGGACCACTCAATGCGATAGAGCAGCGAAATCGCTGTTATAGAGATTTTTTTTTTAGGGTAGAAGTATGGGGTATAGAAAATTCTTAAAAAAGCTTATATTACCATGCTAAGTAACCGTGCCTTAGTACCATTAAATCTATTGCTTTAATAGACCGAAAGATTAATTAAACAAAATGCTAAGAGCTAGGTTTTGTAGTTCATATGGCTAATGGCGGAATATGCTGCAACTATTTTTAAAGCTTTAAAGTTTTATTTTAAAAAATGCCAGCTGGATTACTTTCTCCTTGAGCCTCAAAAATATCAATCATCTTAAAAGGCTGTTTCTCGATATTCCTTAGAGATAGGGTTCAAAAAAGGAGCTTATATTTTATAACCGTTCATACCAATTTGACAAACGTTTGACATGAAAATCGCAGCCAGACAAATTATTTCGAAAGATGCTAATCTAGCCCAGCAAGTTGTCGGAGTTGGTGGTTAACAGCCAAGTCAATAAGATCGGAAAAGCATCTTACCGATCCTCTGACGTTTCCTTACTTTCGAAGCCAAAGTCGCTGATTAAATTTAACCGTTTGCAATTAAACGAAAAGGTGACAGGAGATGCGTTGAAGGAGTTGAACGTTGTATCTCAAAAAAACCTACGAAAAATATATAAAACCTTACTCACTAAGTTCGTAGAATGACATGCAAACTATTAACGAATCGTCAATTATTTATAAAATTAT
This sequence comes from Glossina austeni, assembly GCA_000688735.1. Lineage (NCBI taxonomy): Eukaryota > Metazoa > Arthropoda > Insecta > Diptera > Glossinidae > Glossina > Glossina austeni. The sequence continues at coordinate 232,793 of KK502745.1, read as the reverse complement.
TGGGTAATTAGCGTCATTAAGCTCAGCACTGGTCTAAGACAAGGGCCTTAATACAAATTTTGATAAATAATTCCGATAATTTTTGGATATCTTCCGCTACTGGTATAGATATCCATTGCCTGAATTTAAAACCAATTTTTAGCGTCTATGTAAAAATGTAGTCTTCATTTGTTTTCATTTACATTCCTCTAGACTACATCGGGACTCGATCGAATCAATTGCCAACAATATAGGAGAATCTGAAGATAGTAAATCCGCTCGCACTATATATTGTCCATGTCAAGATGCTTTCTTAAATTTTCTGCCCCATATACGTATCGTAATAAAATAATATGCGAGAATTTTTCATTAAACCTGATATATATATATATTATATATATATTATATATATATTATATATTATATATATATATATTATATATATCGAGGCGACAAGAGTTCGAAATATCAGAAAAATATTGTATTCTCTGAAATAATTTTGTAGCTTTTTAAGAATATTTTAACTAACTGTTTAATTTTTTAACACCAAAAAACTTAAAAAATTTAACCGAATAACTTACTACAGCTTCTCGTTACAGAAAGACTTTACTGACGACTGTGTCTTCAATGAGAACATGGAATTGCACAACTATAATACTTACTCGTCAACTTATAATTCGAATGCGCGACGAAAATATTATTTGGCATTAAATCGGCACGGGGAACCGCGCAAATTGCAAATACCACCAACTCGATCGCTAGGTAAATTAGCGACATATACGAATGCTATAACTGAAACGGTGCCGCAAGAGCGTGTTGAGCAATTAATCGCGAAAAATTTTGGAGCAAATCGTATAAAACATGGCATTCGTCAACTCTGTGATACTGGCAAACCATTGATCGAATTGATCGATAGTAAACATTTTAAAGCACGTCCTAAGTGCAATCCAAATAGTAGTAGTTCGAATAGCAACAATAGTAGTAGTAGTAGTAGTAGTAGTAGTAGTAGTAGTACGAGTAGTAGCAGTAGTAGTAGTAGTAGTAGTAGTAGTAGTAGTAGTAACAGTAGTAGTCGTAGTAGTAGTAGCAGTAGTAGTAGTAGTAGTAGTAGTAGTAGTAGTAGTAGTAATAATAATAATAACCACAGTCATAAGAATATTAGCTTAGATAGCAATTTAGTTAGCAATTATGGCCAATTATTGAACAACGTTCCTGCTGCCAATGATAAAATTAGATTAGAAAACGCTAGTAGTAGTAGCAGTAGTAGTGGTAGTAATAGCAATAGCAATAGTAGGAATAATGGTAACAACAAAAGTAGCAGTAGTAGTAGTAGTAGTAGTAGCAGTAGTAGCAGTAGTAGCAATAGTCATAGAGATGATATTCATGAAAGAAATAGCAATAGTGGTACTAGCCAGAGTAGTATTAGCAATAGTCAAATTTATGGCCATATTAGTGATAGCGCTACAAATAGCATACAAGCCAGTCATCACATTGGCGGTGTCAAGAAAAAGAAGAAGAAACGAAAATGTCGTCCACTAGAGAATGAAGAAGAGCATAATTGTCAACGCGGACCGCAAGCCTTGCGAAAAAAGGCGAACAGCACACCGGGTGCATTAGGACCCAAACGTGAGCAAAAATGCCGTGAACTTTTGCTACAGCAACAACAAGCTCAAGTCGCCGAAGTGATATTACCACCTATGTGCAATAAAATGGCTGGTCATAAGAAATCAAATAACAACTCTAATCAAAAGAGACCGAACAATAACAAGAACGGTTTCGCAATGGATATCTTGAGTTTGGGTCACAATAATCGTCGAGGCAAAAAACTTAATTTAAATGGTCGTCAAGCCGCCAAACTACATCCGGTAAACGGATTCAGGAAACGACCAAAAAATCCAAAAAGAGGCAACAACAACAATAGAAAAAAACAACAACAACAACAACAACAACAGCAACAAGGCACTACACAAAAAACTACAACCGCTAATACTAGTCCCCCATCCACTAGCCCCAAATTAATTACAAGTACGACAAGTAGCAGCAGCACCGCAATTATAGCGACGACAACGACGACGACGACTACAAGACCACGCTTTTGGGAAACTACCTCGTTACTACCCACCACAACCGTGTTTGATAATTTCGATTTTCAAACTGAAACTACTAGCGATCGGGGAGAACGGGAACAGCGCAACGTACACTTCCCTTCATCTATCGAAGAGTCAATAGAAACCTCAGCGGAAGAGCACTTAATCACAGACAACGAGGATTCCGATGTTGATAACGATGATCCCGAGGTAAATGAAGAAATCGATGAAGTGAGCTATGAGGACGATCTATACACGGCGAGCAGCAGCAGCAGCAGCAGCAGTCATTTGCCACTTACAAACATCGATGCACACACTCCACTCACAGGTGGCGCTGAAGATTTCCTTTACTACGATCAGCTAGATTTGTGAGTTTTCCAAACCATATATAATTCAAATTATTTATTAATTTTATTTAAATAATAATTTCTTTATGTACATTTTATTAATATTTTTTTTTTTTTTTTTTTTTTTATGCAATAATTTTGGTTTGTAACATAAACAAGTAAAAACTTTGTAGTGGGCCACGGCCCACCATTAAATATCCTACACCGTTCTACACATAATCATATAGCGACTTTTCAAAATAAAGGCGTGGGTATATGGGAAAACGTTGAAATAGTTGTCCGATCCGAATCATTTTCAATTACGTTCATCTTTTGGGTCATAATAGGCCGGTGCAGTAAATTTCATCAAAAACTCTCAAAAATTGTCACTTATTGAAGAAGAAGAAAACAAGATGGTTGGATGGACGGACAGACGGACCGATTCAGAAAGTGACATTAAATCGATCCCGTATGATAAAAGATGAATCTATCCATTAAATTCTTCTGGGTGTTACATACATCTACACGAACTTAATATACTTAATATACCTCTGTACGTGGCCAGTGGTGTAGGGTATAAATGTGGCAACAATAACTAATTATGAATGTATAATTTATTATTTATTTATTAATTTTCATTTACAAGGACGCATACAAACATCCATACATGGGCACACATATACACACATACATACATACATACACGCTTACCATAACAATGCATAAATTGACAGAAGCCTTTTCGTGTTTTTTTATAAGAAATTTTATTTTATTCTTAATTTTTTCAAAATTTTTTTTTTTTTTTCTATTTAAAATTTTTGGAATGTATTGGCTCTCACTATCTCTCTCTGTCTCTCTCTTTCTCTGTATCCTATTTCTTTTACTTTTTCTCTTAACTTTTTTTTTCAATTCCTACTATATATAACCGATCATGAAGAAATGATAATAATTATGCTGCATTTGTTGGTATATCCTTGAATCATAACAATGACAATCATATCTTGTAATTATATCGATGAAATGAAAATTGTATAGAAAAAAAAATATTTTTTTTTCTTATTTTTATAATTTTTTTTTTTTTTTTTTTTTTATTATAATTAATTTATATATATATATGAATACAAATACACGAGAGTTATGATTAGATACGAGTCTTG
>KK502745.1:187483-199467 GCA_000688735.1 Glossina austeni | reverse complement strand
CCGTGTACCAAATATTATTAAAATGTCTCCAGGGTTGCGTTAAACACATACAAAATACAAAACGGACAGATGGACAGACAAGCTTAAATTGATTCAGAAAATAACTCTGAAGCGATAGGTGGGTCTATCTTAAGTTTTTCTTGTTGTTGTATATATGCGCATTTCAAAATAAGACGTTCTGGTTCGATCCAAGACATTTCCCATAGTATTGGTTCTTGTGACAAAATACATCCGTGTATCAAATTTTATTAAAATGTCTCCAGGGTTGCGTTAAACACATACAAAATACAAAACGGACAGATGGACAGACAAGCTTAAATCGATCCAAGACATTTCCCATAGTATTGGTTCTTGGGACAAAATACATCCGTGTACCAAATATTATTAAAATGTCTCCAGGGTTGCGTTAAACACATACAAAATACAAAACGGACAGATGGACAGACAAGCTTAAATTGATTCAGAAAATAACTCTGAAGCGATAGGTGGGTCTATCTTAAGTTTTTCTTATTGTTGTATATATGCGCATAAACTTAATATGATCCGTACCACAACGTAAGAGCAACTGTGTAGCGTATTTTTCCAATTTGGAAAGGTGAGGATATTTTTGTCATCAGAAAACTTTTTGCTATGCATTTTATTCACAGTATTGTCCAATCATTGGTTGTGATCTTTCCCCCACTTTCAGACAATTTTCAACTGCCACTTCGAAAAAATATCTCGCCTACATTTGGATATCGTCATAAAAATCGAAGCACTGTTCGAGCAAATAATAAGTAATCCATGGAAACCAGTGTTAATCGGAAGAAATAATGTCTACTGATAACAGCATGGAGGGTAGAACACTCGTCCATTTTGTTGGCGTAATTGAAACAATCATGGGACGTACATTTCCTTAACGATGGTTTCATTTGGTTCGAAAAAAATTTAATACACCGCGTCCAGCTGACCCCCTAAAATCGGACCATCAATGATATTCAGCCTTCTTGTCGATGTTATTGCTTCACATACTGTCCCTTGTGATTATTTACCCTTTGGATATCCCAGCAGATTCACTGTTCGTCACTCGTAAGGTTTTAGCCGCGCTATCCTTTAACCCAATCAGCAAAAGTAAAGTTTATCGCAAATTTCAATTTTTTGGCACAAAACTAAATCTATTCGAAGCTCCAAGAAGCTATTGCACGCTTTGGAGTAAAAAGTTTCACATTTACGCGTAGGCTAAAATAGTACAGAAACAGCCACCGTTTTATTTTATACCCTATACTACTAACTAAAATCTCTCTCACTGGACCACACCGAACTGGCTTATGCTCCCAACAGAATAAAAGCACAATCATAGAAACAAAAAGCGCATAAAAAACACTGAGTAGAAAAGCGTTAAAGTTTTCAATGCTCAGCTCGCAGTGATTTTTTGAAAAATGGCTTTTTGGCTTTGATTTAACTTTTTCTTCTTCTCGTTTATGGACAGAGTTGTGTTCGTAGCTCAAGATTGAATCGCCTACGCTTTCGCAGGAATGTTTTAGACGGGCTTTCAACATAATGACGTAAGCGTGTACCAAGGTTTTGCTGCTATTATGGCACTGGCCACAGAGCGGGAGGGAATTCATTTAGAACTTTTGCTTTCCCATAGTTTAAGCAAAAAACTCACATCCCTGCTCTCTGTGTCCGCTCCGCAAATATTAAAATTACCCGCAATTCCTACTAATACCACTAAAAGGACTTGCACCAGTTCGTCTCTCATTGCACTTAGAATACGATAATAATAAATAATAATAAGATTCCGTAGGGATGCGGTAATAACTTATTCTAGATGAGAAGGTAAGCCGACCCAATAGTAAATGACGTGTTTTTCTAACTCATTTATCACATCTGTAGTGATAAAATTTCTATGGTCACAGGACTATAAATTAAAAAACGGAATTCCTAGAATATATCTTCAGGCTCCCTCTGGTCGTTTCTGTCACTACATACAAGACGTTCGAAAAGATCGGCAAAATTAAATCCAAGCCAATCCAAGTCCAAGCTATAAAAGAGCTAAAGTCGAATTATTATATTTTTGAAGGAATCACTGCAAGCCCAACATAACTTGTTTCGTCCTCTAATTCTTACAGAATAAGAAGAAGGAAAGTGAAGAAAAAGAGAGAAGAAGAAAAAGAACAACAAAGAAACTTTTCTTAAGTTTAAAATTCCGAAAAATCTTGCTATATATCATATGCAAAATAAAGTCCAATTGAAAACTTTTGTGAAACAAATTCATTTAAACCTTTAGCAGTTTGATTAAAAAATTAATTTAATTTAAAAAGTAATCCAACTACTAATTACATTAAGTTCTCAACTCAAGATCTGTATTTTAATTTAATTTAATTTAATTTAATTAAAATATTCAATAACGATCTCTCATCGCATTGTCAAGTAAAGATATTGTTATGATAGAATTTTTATCGCATGCCAGCGTGGGAGAAATTTGCAAATGATAATCACAGCCGCGCAACGAAACAAATTAATCGTTTTAATATATAAACGTTCAAAAATATAAACATATATGAGATCGAAAGAACGATCTTCACCTACTTCTTTAAAAACCTCTAAACAATAAAATTATTTTTATATATTTTTCATACCATCTTTATTTAATTTAAAAAAAAAAAATGTTATTTCGCCGTAAATAGACACTAAGTATAAAAATACTCACAAAAATACCCACATACGTATCATGTTAATTATATTAAAATGTTAATTATTTGACATCGTTATAGAACAGGTTGATACGTCACCATGAGATGTGTTGCTTAGTGAGACTTCACCGCGCTTATCTTTACATTTTCTTTTTTAAACTTAACTGTAAATTCTTGGAAACGTGAAAGCAATTCACTTTATCAATAACTGATGAGATTTTTTTTTTTGTCGCTTATTACCGGCGATCACAAATCCCAATTTTCCATTGACATATAGCATCTTTAGCTGTATTCTCATTATCCATGAATCCATATATGTTACGTGTCTCCGGATTATAATTATCACCGACGCACATTATGAAATCGTCTTGTTGAAAAACGAGTACATCTTTATCGACGAATTGAAAATCCCAATCATCGTTCTCGGGCTCTCCTGCTCCTTGCCAAGCAACTATAGCAAATTGGTGATAGTCCAAACGATGATACGGTAAATTGAATCTTATTCCGGTTAATTTGACTTTAAATTCAAACGCATTACCATTTGACGGCTCAATGATGTGAGCTTTAATATGACCAGCATTGTCAATGAATTTCTTCTCGTGCCACACCCAGACAAAACGGTTTTCCGAATCAAGTTTTGCTTCTTGAGCAATGCAAATGTATTCTTCGTATGCAACATTCATTAGACAAAAATGCGGTTGGAATAATAGAGCGTTATAATCATTCGGTAATCCAGCAATTGCGTTATCTAATCTCGATCTAAGTGCATTGTCCAAACGTGCATAGAGCGGATGCTTAAGAATTTTATAGAAGTAATAAGCAATTTTCTTCGGATATTGTTGATCGATTGTTTTTCTATCTTTGTAAACGCGAAACAACATCACTTGAGCTCTTGACATAAGTTCGAAACTTTCCGGTTCATCCGCTTGAAATATTTTCCACAAAATGTCAACCAATTTACTCGGTGTTTGAGCTGTGAAGACTTCATTTAATGCTTAGTACAGAATGTCTTCGGTTAAAGATGTGTCCTGATTTTTCGATAAAGCTTTTACTGCTGATCTGATTTCATTACCGTCGCCAGTTAGCGACTTACTTAACGTTTTAGCATTTTTTTCTTGAATAAAACTACGCACGCTATTAGTCAATTGATTTAAATGCTGTGTCTCACCTTGAAGTTTGTTATAAAAATCCATAGCATTATTGGTATCTTCTGACTTTTCGTATCGTATGTCGCTCCATACGTCCGAGTAGCACGTTCGTAAATGATCATTGCAGTCAGCGCTGACCGTACATTTTATCAAATTTATGCAAACAGCGAAAATAAGAAAAGCGCAGTTGACTCGTATACTTCTCATGATGACCGCTTTGAATGAAGGTTCGGTGTAAATATATATATAAATAATTCAATCAGTAAGTTATAAGTAAATAAATTTTTTATTCTTAGTGTTAACGAATTGTCTCTCTAATACAATCAGAGAAAGCTAAGAAGGGCGTTTGATAGTGTAAATTACGCTGCATACTAAGACTGAAGATCATTTTCAGCGAAATTTTTTTGCTCATCGAGTCCACTTCTTTTTCTATTTTAATTCTCATAGTTTTATAACGAAACTTTATTGCCGGTGTTTACTTTGATGTGCTTTTGACCCATGTAAAATGTAAATAGAATTTTCGGGTACTTGAGAAATTCGTATAGTTTTTAATTGCCTTAGCGTCAAGAAACAAGATAATACATCTATAAGGCTGACTACACTCTAGTGATAAAATTGCTATGGTCACAGGACTATACATCCAAATTTTTAGGATTCTTGAAATATTTTTTCAAGTTGTCTCTGTGATCGTAACTATTATTACAAAGACGTTCGAACAGGTAACTAAAGTGAACCAAAGCAAAAGGGTAAAAGAACTTAAGTCGAATTATTACATCTCTCAAGTAATCATGCAACCAAACTTCTGGTATCTTTTAATTCTTATAAAATAAGAAACTGAAGAAAAAGAACAACAAAGAAGCTTTCCCTAAGTTTAAGTTTCCAAAAAATATTGTTATGCACAATAAAATTGAAATAAAAAAATTTTTTAATAAAAGCTTCATTTACACTCCTAGTAGCTTATATAAGTGTTTAATTCACTTAAATCCGTTTTCAATACTTAATTAGCTTAACTCAAGATCTTCATTTTATTCCTCAAATATTCCACAACAATCATTTTTATCGCATCATGGAGTGGTGAAAAAGTTATGATAGAATTTTTATCGCATCGCAAAAGTGAGAACCCGCGAGACGCATCATGGGAGAAATTTGTTATTGATAATCATAACATCCTTTAATATATCATACCATCCAGGTGCATCTTTTTTTTTTTTTTTTTTTTTTGGGTTGTTGAGTAAAGTTGGACTAAGCCAATAAATTTGTGGCTTATATGTCCGAAGTGCAATACTTTACTGACCAGGTGCATCTTGAAAGCACTCTAAATAGTAAAATACAATTAATTTTACGTACTTTTCTTATCATCTTTATTTCATTGTAAAAAAAAATGTTATTACGTTGTAAATATATACTATATATATAAAAATACTCATGTAAGTCCCACCTATATCTGCGTACCTGTTATGTTATTTATATTTAAGTGTTCATGCTTTGATATCGGTATAGAACAGGTTGATACGTCATCATGAGATGTGTTGCTTAGAAAGACTTCAAGTCAAAGCAGTTAAGTTAATTTTATAACGATTAAAAATAATTCTATTTTTCCTTAGTTTTTATCGACGATCGCAACTTCCAATTTTCCATTGACAAATAGAATCTTTAGTAGTATGCTCGTTATCCATGAATCCATACACGTTACGTCTCTCCGTGTCTTGATTATCACCGACGCACATTATGAAACCGTTTTGTTCGAAAACAATTACGTCATCATCAATAAATTGAAAATCCCAGTCATAGTTCTCGGGCTGTCCGTATCCTTGCCAACCACATATAGCAAATTGATGATAGTCCAAGCGATGATAGGGTAAATTGAATTTTACTCCGATTAACTTGATTTTAAAATCTAACGCATTACCATTTGACGGCTCGATTATCTCAGCTTTAATATGACCAGCATCGTCAATGTGTTTCTTCTTGTGCCACACCCATATAAAACGGTTTTCCGGATCAAGTTTTGCTTGAACAGCCGTGTACATGTATTCTTCGTATGCAACACTCATTAGACAAAAGACCGGTCGGAACAATAGAGTCTTATAATCATTCGGTAATCTAGCGATTGCGTTATCTAATCTCACTTTAAACGCATTGTCTAAGTCGGCATAGAGTGGATGCTTCAGGAATTTATAAAAATAATAAGCTATTTTCTTCGGGTATTGTTGATCAATTTTTTGCCTATCTTCGTAAACGCGGAACAGCACTAGTTGAGCTCTTAACATAAGTTCGAAACTTTCCGGTTCATCCGCTTGAAATATTTTCCACAAAATGTCAACCAATTTACTCGGTGTTTGAGTTTTGAAAACTTCATTTAATGCATAGTATAGAATATCTTCGGTTAAAGATATTTCTTGATTTTTCGATAAAGCTTTTACTGCTGATCTGATTTCATTACCGTCGCCAGTTAGCGATTTACTTAACGTTTTAGCATTTTTTTCTTGAATAAAACGACGCACATTATTAGTCAATTGATTTAAATGCCGTGTCTGACTTTGAATTTGGTTATAAAAATCCATAGCTTTATTGGTATCTTCGGATTTTTCATATTCTATGTCGTTCCATACGTCTGAGTAGCACATTCGTATTTGATCGTTGCAGTCCGCACTGACCGTACATTTTATAAAATTTATGCAAACTACGAAACAAACAAAGGCGCGATTAACTCGTATATTTGTCATAACGACTGCTTTCAATGAAAGTTCCGTTTAAAATATAAATAATTAATCGTATAGTCGGTAAAGCTCTAAGTCAATAATTTGTTATTCTTAGTGCTAACGAAATTTCTCAAATACACAATTAGAGAGAGCGAAAAACAGCGTTTGATAATGTAAACTACACTGCATACTAAAACTGAAAGTCAATGTCAGTAAAATGTGTTCATTGAGCTCACTTTTTTCTCTGTCTTAATTCTTATTGGTTCGTCTCTTAGCTTCGATATGCTTTTGACCCATGTAAAAAGTAAATAGAATTCGCTGTTTACTATATGTGAAAATTACGGATAGCTCTTCTTAGTGTCGAGGAACGATATTGCATCTCAATAATCATAAGCATTCATATATTAACGGAGAACTTTTCATTCTTCAGAAGAAAATCATTTCGGCAATGACAGGAATAACGTTTAGAAGGCAGGTACATAGTAGAATGCAATGAATTGAGTAACGCTTTAATTGGTATATCATTTCATCCAAAAAGGTGGAGATCAGTTTAGAAGTTCGGCCTTCTTATGGCTTAGGCAAGCGGTCGCAACGAAAATACCCGATTCCACGCCAAGGTGCCCTCCTCACAACTGTTGAAATAACCAGAATTACCACAAAATGTAATGCATTGTGACGTAATCAGTCCCCATCAATCCCCATCAGTCCCCGGTGACGTAATCAGTCCCCATATTATTAGAACCGCCAGTACTTGTTTGGCTCTGATTCTACTCAGAAAAGTATGAAGTCATAAACTATCCAGATGCGCCGAAAAATTCCGCCAATAGTATATAACCCATCTTTCTAACTCATTTACCACAACTCTAATGATTTCTAGTGATAAAATTTCTAAGGCAACTGAACTGTGCACTCAAAAACCAAGTTCTTAGAATATATGTTCAGGTTCTCTCTTCGAACGTTTCTGTTACTAAGAAGATGCCGGACGGACCGGCATTATTAAAGCAGATCTAAACAAAACTAGAAAAGAATTTAAGCCGAATTATTACGTCGCTCAAGGAAGCACTTGCAAGCCCAGTATAACTTGTGTCCTCCTCTGATTCTTATAGAATAAGGAACTAAAGGCCAACAAAGGAACTTTCCTTAAGTGTAAGATTCCGAGAAATCTAGCTATACATAATAAAGTCCTACTAAAAATGTTGTTAAAAGAAATTTCATTGAATTAAATTTAATTCAAATTAAATCCTTTTTCAATACTTAATTAGCTTAAGCTTTCAACTCAAATATTCAGTCCTTTCATCGCGTCGTAAAGTGCGATAATAGTCATGATAGAGTATTTATCGCAGGACAAATTTGCAATCTCGTGCTTTGTAGCATGGGAAAATTTTCTTAATGATAACCACAAGCACACAACAAAGCAAATAAATCACTTTAATATATCACTCTATCCAGGCGTATGTAGAAAGCATTTTAAATAACAAAACACGATTAATTTTACGGGCTTTTCTTATCATTTTTATTTCACTATAAAAAAATATGTTATTTGTTTTTAAACATATATACTAAGTAAGTAACTACGTAAGCAATGTCCATAGATGGTCATATAAGTATCATGTTAATAATATTTAAGTGCTAATATTTTGATACCTTTACCGAAAAGGTTGACACGTCATCATGACATGTGTTGCTTGGAAAAGCTTCACCGAACTTATCCTCACGTATCTTTAACTGTTAATGCTTGGAACCATAAAAGCAGTTAAGTTAACTTTATAACGATTAAAAAGTATTTTATTTTTCCTTAGTTTTTATCGCCGATCACAACTTCCAATTTTCCATTGACAAATAGCATCTTTAGCAGTATGCTCGTTATCCATAAATCCATACACGTTACGTCTTTCCGTATCTTGATTATCGCCGATACACATTGTGAAACCGTCTTGTTCAAAAACAATTACGTCGTTATCCACGACTTGAAAATCCCAATCAAAGTTCTCAGGCTCGCCTAATCCTTGCCAACCGGCTATAGCAAACTGATGATAGTCCAAACGATGATATGGTAAATTGAATCTTATTCCGGTTAGTTTGACTTTAAAATCAAACGCATTACCATTTGATGGCTCGATGATGTCAGCTTTAATGTGTCCGGAATCGTCAATGAAATCCTTCTCATACCACACCCAAAGGAAACGGTTTTGCGAATCAAGTTTTGCCTCAAGAGCCGTGTAAATGTATTCGTTATGCGCGACGCTCATTAGACAAAAGAGCGGTTCGAATAGTAGAGCTTTATAAGCAAGCGGCAGCCTAGCAAGTGCTTTCCCTAATCTCGCTTTAAGCGCTTTCTCTAAGCCGGCATAGAGTGGATGCTTCAGGATTTTATATATGTAATAAACTATTTTCTTCGGATATTGTTGATCAATTTTTTTTCTATCTTCATAAACGCGAAACAACATCAGTTGAGTTCTAACCATAAGTTCGAAACTTTCCGGTTCATTCGCTTGAAATATTTTCCATATCAGGTCAACCAGTTTACTCGGTGTTTGGGCATTGAAAACTTCATTTATCGCCTCGTATAGAATGTCTTCGGTTAGCGATATTTCCTGATTTTTCGATAAAGTTTTTACTGCTGAACTGATGTCATTACCTTCGCCAGTTAGAGAATTGCTTAACATCTCAGCGTTTTTTTGTTGAATAAAACGACGCACATTATTACTCAACTGGTTTAGATGTTGTATCTCACTTTCAATTTCTTTATAAAAATCCATAGCTTTATTGGTATCTGCTAATTTTTCATATCGTATGTCGCTCCATACGTCCGAGTAACAAGTTCGTAAATGATCATTGCAGTCGGCGCTGACCGTACATTTTATAAAATTTATGCAAAAAACGAAAATAAGGAAAGCGCGACTGACTCGTATACTTGTCATGGCGACTGCTTTCAATGACGGTTCGGTAGAAAATAATAATTCTTATAATTAGTGAGAGCTGTAAGTAAATAATTTCTTTATTCTTAATGGTAATGAATCTTCTCACATACAATTAGAGAGAGAGAGAGCGAGAGAGAGCGAGAAAGAGCGTTTGATTATGTAAAGTACACTACATACTAACACTGAAGATTAGTTTCAGGGTAATTTCTTCATTGAGCTCACTTTTTTTTCTGGCTTAAATCTTATTGCTTTGCATTGAAAATGCATCGAATTTTTAATTTCGTTGGTTTTTTTTTTTGTTTTTGTTTTTGGCCTCAATAAGAAGTTAGAGAAATTAGTTAACTATTTCTGGTGTATGTCATGTAAATTTTAGTTGCTTGCAACATCGCCGGAAAACAAGACTATATGTCGACAGCGCGTAGTCATATGCGTTCATTTATTAATGGAGAAAACGTCTTTCTTCAGAAGAGGATCGCTTCGGTCATGGCAAGTGGGCTTTCGCTTCTTAGAAGGCATGTAGATAATAGAAAGCAATGAATTTAGAAATGCTCTTCAGTTAGTATATCAATCCATCTAACGAGTTTGGGCACCTAGGAGGTCCTTCTTATGGTCGCATTGAAAGCTTTGCAGTAGTGCATCAAAGCTCTCTCATCATAACATTGAAATAATCCGGATTCTCGCGACACATAATCCTATCAACCGATGTCGTGCATCGCTGAAAGAATTGGTACCAGTTTGTCTTTGCTTGCATTCAAAATAGTTATACTCCGTAAGAATTCACCCAAGAACTTCCAAGATCCAGTAGTAAATATCGTGCTAGCCTAACCCACTCTACTACAGCTCTATTGATAAGATTTTTTATGGTGATAGGATTATAAATTAATAAATAAAATCCAACAAACTATATATGCTCCCTGAGGTTTTCTCTATGGTCGCGTTAAGAAAACTTGTGAACAGAAGAGATTATGTTACACCTTACACCACTCTTTGTTACAAATACATGTTCAGTTTGCGCGGGCGTATGTAACCCCCAGAAAGACTTATCTGACCGTTTGTCCGACTGTCCATATTATTTTCTCGTGGTCATTCTACCGGCAGCAATTTTTAAGGCATTTTGACTCTGGCTAAATTTATTGCACTGTTTTGTTTTGGTCCAAGGACGAATACCTTTCATAATAGCTCCTATCGGTCTACTTTTGCGACCTCTTCATATAATACCTTATTACGAAAATTCGTTACATGAATAACTGTAGAGTGTAGAGAATGTAGAGTGAACACTGTAGAGTGTTTTATATAAAAGAATGAAAATTGAGAGAGAAAAAAAAAAGTGCGCTCAATATAATGTCAATAAGCATTGATTTCACTGAAGCCGAGCATCAATTCAAGTATGAAGCGCTACTTACCTTATCAAGCTTTCCCTCTCTAGCTCTCTCTAATTGCATTGCAAAATAATGCATTCAGCATTACGAATAAGGAAATTATTTACTTATAGTTTATTAACTAGAAGATTTACTACTTTATAGTGAGCTGAGAGGTTTACGAGTCAATCGCGTCTTTCTTACTCTTGTAGTTTGCATAAATTTTATAAAACATACGGTTAGCGCCGAGTGCAACGATCACATACGAACGGAATGGAGTGACAACGTCACAGAATACCGATAACGCTATAGATTTTTACAAAAAAAAAAATCGAAAGTGAGATACAAGATTTATTTCTAGCAGTTGGTTCAACAGAAAAACGCTGAAATCTTGATCAACTGACTGTCTAACTGACGTTAGTAATCAGTTTAGCTTTAAAAAGTTTATTGAAAAATCACGAAACGTCACTAACCGAGGACACCCTATACGAGGCGATAAGTGAAGTTTTCAATGTCCAAATACCGACTAAACTGGTTGACCTTGTGTGGAAAATATTTCAAGTGGATGAGCCGGAAAGTATCGAACAACTATTGCTCTTTCGCGTTTATGAAAACCGAAAAAAAATCGATCAGTAATACCCAACGAAAATAGTTTATGATTTCTATAAAATCCTGAAGCATCCATTCTATGCAGAGTTGGACAAAGCACTTAAAGCAGTGGTTTCCAACCTGTGTGGTGCGCCTCCCCAGGGGTTGCGTGATACTGTTGCAAGGGGGGCATGTAGCTGTTTCCAAAATATCATTTTCAAATACAAACCAAAAAAGTGAAATAGGTGTCAAAAAGCATGAGTCAGCAGTATACGTAAGCAGGAAATGATAATTGACTTATCTAGTGATAGCACATTAAAGCAGATGTTTCGAAATCAAAATAATATTGTTATGTTTTGGCTACGAGTAAAAAACGATTTTCCTATTTTGACAAACAAAGCTTTAGAAATTTTATTGCCATTCGTAACATCTTAGCTATGTGAAGCTGGGTTTTCTATAGTAGCTGTCTTAAAAACAAAGTATCGATCTCGATTAATGATTGAAAAGGAACTGAGAACCGCGATTTCTTCAATGATACCAGATAGATAAATTAACGGGACGCAACAATTTGTTTTTTAAAGGGGGGCGCATT
>KK502745.1:156153-173907 GCA_000688735.1 Glossina austeni | reverse complement strand
CATTATTTTTGAATAATATTTGAATATCTCAATAAATGTATTAAAAAAAAAAAAAAGGGCTAGGCAGGAAACAGGGAGGTTACGAACCCATCATCCCTCGCACAGTCAACTTTGTCTTTAACAACTGAGCTAAACTCTCTGCGAGTGTCGTTGGCAATAATTGCTATTTTAATACACATTACGTACAGATAAGAGTTATGTTGTATGTTTACAAATTCCAACAAAACTGTCTGTGTGATCAAATGTTTTTGCATTCTTACACATGTGTGAGTAGCTTAATGTTTACAAATTTCTTATGCATACTCAAATCATACAAGAAAGAAAGCTCAAAGCTTTTCACTTCAAAAAGCTTATAACAAAAAAGCTTTTCTTATACTTTAGTCACCGTTCATTTTATTTGAATATTTTGTGCAACAGCTGTGTTCTAATCGTGATTATTACAATTATTCAGAGTTATTGTTAATCCTCAAAACCGTGTTCCCTCATTTCTTAAATTCTAAGAAAATTCAGAAAATTCTATATACGTAAAAACAAAAAAATAATAAAATACTTTTAGATGTAAATAAATATATAGGAAAGTAATAAAAAGTATTGTGAAATTCAAGGAAATATTATTGTGAAATTCGATCAAATCCTTATGCATGCATGCTTTCCAGGGATCTATAAGAAAAGTAAAAAATTTCCCCATTTTAATAAAATGCAATAAAATGCGTATTAAAACAATAGTTCGGAAAAATTCAGTGTGAAATATTATTCCAATAGCATTAGAACACTAAGCCAAATTTCACCCAATCATCCAAACATTTTCTTTACTTAAGTGAGATAAGGCCATGTAGTCTTTTCAGTGAATTTTTTTTTATACATTTACTCGGCCCAAATGTAACACAATATCATTCATTACACAAGTTCAGAATCGAAAGGAGTAAGTTAATATAATATAATAACTCATCCATTCATTTTATTAGAACGCCTATCCGTATTATCTCTGGTCCGTGTTTCAGTGGTTGCGTTTGCCGAGTGTTTCGACGCTTCACAAAAAAATTGGAAGCCATGACAAGCAAATTGGTATTAAAAACAGATGAAATCGTTCAAAGAATGCAGTATCGATTTCATTCAAGGCAGTTCGGTTTACAAAAACAATAAGAAGAAGTGAAAACACTGCAGGGGTACATGGCCTACCATTAATTATCCTTCGTTTAATACAATTATGCACATAACGAATTTTCAAGATAAGGCTTTTTATGGGAAAAGTGCCAAGGACCCTTTAGTTCTTAGGCCAAAACACGTGACTGTACAAATTTTTATTAAAATATCTCCAAAATTCTGACTTATGCATTGAAACCAAAAAAAAAGCCAGCCGGACCGACGAACAGACAAGCTTAGATCGATCACAAAAAAGTGATTTCAAATCGATCGGTATAATAAAAGGCCGGTCTATTTCAAATCCTTCTGAGTGCTGCATACATCCACACAAACTTACTGTACCACAAGTGGTGTAGGGAAGAAAGATAGGATTGTTTACCGTTTACTTACAAACTACAACAGATATAATGATAATAATGTACCCGTTTATCCATTAGATGATCTTACGGTACTTGCACAAAAATGTAGCGACCACACCCACTCTTTACCTTTTTTTAACATTTTTTTTTTTTTTAAATAATAGTAATGGGTAAAAAGATGCGGCCACAGCCAAAACTAGTTTTCTCTGTTTAGATTTATTACCATTAACGCAATAGTAATCATAATAAGAGAGTAAAGAATAATAAAAAAAACTTTAATACTTCAGTTTTGATTTAATCTACGTTTTATATATGCTTAAGGAAAACAAAATAATCGTATGGTAATGGTATGCATATGGAATTTTTTCATAATTGCAGTAAATGATTTTGTTTTTATTGCCAGCACAAGGTGTATCAGTTTACAAATAGTTATAAGATATTTAAATATGAATATAGTACGAATATGCGTAATCAGTATTACCGCAATAAGATATTTAGCAATGCCAATCTAGCTGTCTGTCTATCTGTCTATCTGTCCACCCATATGTAACTTTGAAACTTTGTGCAAGAGAACAAACTTGAGCTCAGGCAACGTTTCTTATCAATAAGCAGTTCAATCTCTTTCTTGAAACATCCAGAAACTTGGATATAAATGTTTACACAGATGGCGGCCATACACCAGCTTCGAAAACGGATATAACCCAGCTGAAAATGTGCTTACAAAATCCTATAATTTGTTCTTTTAAAATCTTGGAGTATATGTATATACGCAATTAATTATCACACGTCACCTTGAAAAATGAGCATAACCCAGCTGTAAATATGCTTACAATAAGTCAATTTGAGTTTCCAGTAGTATATACGTATATATACATGTGACTCAGGTGTAGATTTGCTTACAGCAAATAAAAACCACAATTTTTTTTTCAAGTATGTGTGTAATTAATGACCTCACAGGAGCTTAAAAAATGGATGTTACCTAGCTGTAAATATGCTTACAGCAGGCAAAAAACTCTATTTTGCCTTAGAGCACTGTGTACACAGAGATATATAAATAATGGCCACACAGCAGCTTAAAAAATGCATGTGACCCAGCTGTAAATATGCTTACAGCTGGCAAAAGACTCTGTGTATATGTACATATCTGCATATATATAGATAATGGCCACACAGCGGCTTCAAAAATGGATTTGACCCAGCTGTAAATATGCTTACAGTAGGCAAAACCCGGTAACTTTCTCTTTCAAAATCTTGAAGTACATGTATATATAATATATACTAATGACTATATATAATCTACAATTAATGACGACATGTCAGCTTCAAAACTGGGTGTGAACCAGCTGTAAACACGCTTTAATTTGCTGTTCATTTTTTTTTTTCTTAAGCAATAATTGATACTTTGCGTACATACTTCTGATAAAGATTTTTTAAGAAGAGCAAAGCAAATCTGTAGTGATCCGATCGCGATAGCGAAATAGTTTTAACTTAAAATTGAGCTCCGGTAACTAATCTCAGAAATGCAAAGTTATCTTGGAATACTAAACCTGACGTATTTTTTGTACTTGAGCGTTAAGGCAATGAAGGACAAGCTACGCTGAAATGCTGAAAAAACACTACCACACCCGAGCAAGTAATCTCTAGCACATGTTGATTTAAAACTTGGGACCTAATACCTAATTGTAAAATTTTAGAAATATTTAACTCCTCAATGCTTCATTGAACAAATGGGCATGGTCAGCTTGCACCTAATTTTAAAACTTTAAGACGCCTTTAACTCCTAGTGAGTTCATGGGTGTAATCACACTACACTTAATTTTAAAATTTTAGGACCGTTTGACACCTGGTGAGCCCATCGGTCTGGCCGGCCTACACCTAGCTATAAAATTGTTTACCTCTTAAATGCTTCAGTGTACAAATGGGCGTGGCCAGTCCATATCTAATTTTAAAACTTTAAGACGCGTTTAACTCCTAGTGAGCCCATGGGTATGGTCAGGCTGCACCTAATTTTAAAGCTTTAAGAAGCGTTTAACTCCCGGTGAGTGTATGGGTATGGCCAGCCTACACCTAACTATAAAATTGTTTAACTCTTAAATGCTTTAGTATACAAATGGTCAGGCTGCACCTAATTTTAAAGCTTTAAGAAGAGTTTAACTCCTAGTGAGCTCATGGGTATGACCAGCCTACACCTAACTATAAAACTTTAAAAATATTTATCTCTACAATGCTTTAGTGCACAAATGGGCATGGTCAGTTCATATCTTAACTTTACAATTGTTTAGCTGTTAGTGAGTCCATGGGCGTAGTCAGCCTGCACTTAATTTTAAAAATTGAAGACAAGTTTAAGTCCTAGTAAGTCCATGGACGTGCTCAGCCTACACCTAACTTTGACATTTCAAAATTCTTTAACTCTTAAATGCTTTAGTGAACAAACGGGCGTGGCTACCCTATAAATAGCCGAAATGCCGAAAACAGTTTGCAAAGCGATGGGTATCAATGAGTCGTCTTATGCTGATTATAATTTTCTCACTTTTGCCTTTTTTTTCATTTGATAATTTGCACGTTAATCTTTTCCCATTTAAAACGACTCCATACATCAACTTTAATCATATCATCATCATTTTTGTACGACAGACTAGAAATCACCAGTCACTCATTTGAAATAAATCATTATATATAAAAATGTTTTCAAATGTTTAGAGCGCAGAGACCAACCAGTCTTGTATTAAACTCTATATATATATATATATATTTATATATATATAATTGACAAGTGGAACCGGTGTTTTATCAACACAACGGTGGCATTAATCGTTTACCTAACATGATAAATGGAAGCTGATGTTTAAGCAAATATTGGCGCCACTGCACTTACCGCAACGCAATCATTAAATTATGATTTTCGCATAAACTTAATCTTAAATAAATTTCGGGAATGTTTTCTTCTTCTTCTTCTTCTTCTATTTCTTTTATTTTATTTGTAAAAAAATCATGTTTTTATTACATCAAACTTTAAACCATACTTAGTGCGTTTAATCTCTTCGATAATTTGCGTTTTAGCAAAAGCAGAAGCAGGAGACAAAACTCCGCCACTGTAATTAATAGGAAAAAGGGAAAGAAAAATAAAGTTTTGAATATTATTCAAAATGTCATTTACTTACTTCTCCGGCATTTTCGAGTTTTCATTTAATATAGTTTTCGCACATATCAGCATAGCATTGCTAGTCACACCGTAAATTGGATTTTTCCCAGTGACACGGACGACAAGTTCTTTTTTAGGTTCTATAAAATGGGGTACTTCGCGATACCATCCCTTAGCTTTCAATGTCATTGCAAATTCTATAGTATTCTGAACGCTTTCCAATGGCCTCTCCGCTGATACAAGACCGAAGGAGAATAAATGAGGGCTTCTTAATAACGCTTTACGCGACCAAGTAAATTGACTCAATATTAAAAGCAAAAGAACATAAAATGGCCAGAGTAAGGCCAACCAAAAAGATCTGCAAAAATTTTATTAATTTTCGTTAAACAGAGAATTTCGAAAATTGCTTTAACGAACCTAAAGCCAATATAAGATTGAAATTGTATTGGCCTCTTCTTCTGCGAAGCATAAAAGTAACGTTGCGATCTTTCAATCACAAATTTATCAGTAGCTGGGAAATAACAATAATAGCTATGCGAAGTTTCAATTTGGTGCGGAAAAGGTCTAAAATCCAAGCGTTTAAATGAAAATATTTCGCTTAAAAAAATTTTCCACTTGCACTTACTTTAACCATAGTTTCGGTTTAGTGGGTGGCAATTTTTCTTTGTTCAATTGTCGCTCTAGTTTTAAAATTTCGCAAGCATACTTAAACGAATAAATCAAACTGTTCCAAGTTCCAGTGTGAAACATTTGTCTCGCTTTCGAGCCCGATTGCGTTTGCTTTACATCCATATACATCTCTATGGAATTTATAATACCTGCATAAAATGAGATAAATAAGAAAATTATATTCGGTTGTGATCGCATCTTTTATACCCATCATCATTATCCTAAAAGGGATGCAAAATGTTAACTGGGTATGACTGACTTTTTGCTATTTCCGCTTGTGTGCTGTACTTTATGAGTAACAAGGAAAAAACACGGAAAGGAAAGGTTTTTACAGTTATTGTTGCATAGGCGTGACCTTTAACCGGTTTGGGTCATTTTCAAATTCTTTTGCAAATTTGTAGGCGATATCTTCGTTTTTGTGAACGGGAGAAAGACACTACAAAGTTTGGTAAATGGGCAGATGGACAGAGAAACAAAAGGACACGAGTAGGTGCTTCCTAAATTTGATAACTGGTCATCAGTTCATATGCTTTATAAGGTTTTGGGGACTTGGCTCTGGGCGTTATACCGCAGATACTCCTCAGTTTGGCAGACGGACAGATGGACTTGCTTAAGTGCATTCCGAATTTGAAACTGGCCAGGAATTTAATATATTTTAAAAGCGTTTGTAAGCTTTCTTCAGAGGGTTAAAAAAAAAATGTAATTTTGATACACTATAATATTGAGTGGGCGTTATTGCCATTTTTGTACAGATACTAGATCATCGCCCATAGGATATATGTTGAAATTTTTGTAGACTTATTTGATATAGCTTGTTAGTAGTGAGCAAAAAGCCAATTTTTTATTGCTTTTGAAAGAGAGGGGCATCATTTGGCCGATCTGGCCCATTTTCAATGCCAATCTACCCGCAGAAACCTGCAAACTTTCTACCAAATTTGAAGTCGATAGCTTGTTTCTTGCTGCCAGCCAACAGTCATTTAGAAGACGGACAGATGGACAGACATGGTTTTATTGTATGTATATACTTTGTGGAGTATCCGAAGCTTTCTTCTGGGCGTTGCAGACGTTTCGATAAAATGCATTTACCCCTGATCCATTCATGATGAGTATAAAAAAAAAAAAAAAAATTTATATAACAAAAAACCAAAAAGAGACCTCCAAAATTCTCTTCCGCAAACAGCACACCTAACTCAGCTGGAACACTCTCCAGTCCGCAAGCATATACGATATAAACTCCTTTCTCTTTAGCTAAATCATTATACTTAAGTAACATGTTGCCAATGAATTGTGGCTCGCCAGTAATATCCACATGATGTGTACCGGCATCAATGCAAGCTTTAACAACTGGTTCGCCCAATATATTATAAGGACCGCAACAATTCAATACAATCTAAATGAAATTTAATTAAAAGAATTTTTTCTCTCTCTATTAAATATTTACGCTCTAGGTATTCATACGCGACATTGCTTGGCCATAATCTCAAGTGAATTTGTATCGTTAACATCAGCTATAATTATAGGTATATAACTAAGATCTTTTTTAACTTTAGCTTCAATATCGCTTAACATTCTCTTAAGTTTCTTCTGTAATGTAATTAATTTCAAGAAAACAAATTTATTAATTTATTTAGGAAAATGTAAAATAAAAAAGAAAAGAAAAGAGAAAACTTAACCTCATTTCTTCCAGCGATACCCCATCGGAAATCTTTTAAAATTTCCAAAGCTTCTTCGATAACAAATTGACCCGTATAACTACTGGCACCAAATATAATTGCATCTAAATTTCTGCTCATTTTTTAAACAAAGAAAGCGCAATGCAAACACACACGCACACACGCTCATACACAAATTCAATAAATCTAATAAAATTTCCAAACGCGAAGCACTCCCGTTGAGAATAATGAAAACACTAAACAATAGCAAAAATTATTCTTATCTTTTATTGTATTTATTAAGTCTCGCTCTAGACAATGGACAGAGAAATGTAGCGCTTCTCTACGGAATATATGTATAATTAATTTTCAAAGGTTAAAAACATTCTAAGCTCTTCTAATAAGAAAACCATATACGTTTTCTCTGATGTGCTAGCCCCACCCTCCAGCAGAACCCAAAATATATAAAAATCATTCTATCAGCTGACTTGATCGAGCTCTTTTTCCTTTCCTTTTCTTGGTCTTTTTCTTTTTTTGTTGTTTTGGGTACATCTCTTTAGATCAATATCTGCTGCAAGTAGCTCGATATTTTTCTTTTATCGGCTGAGGACCATCACCGAACGGTGAAGAGTACGTCAATTTTATGACGTCATCATCACTCAGCAAGAAGCTTCAAGCAACCCACAAAGTATGTGTGTGTTCTTGATCAGCATGAAATTCTAAATCGATTAAGCCAGCTGTGTTCGTCCTTCCGTCTTTTAAATGCCTAACGACTGGCAATAAAAGTGGAGTTATGACTTTAAGTTTGGTAGAGGGATTCGAGGTTCTTGCATGTAGGTTACTGTTGAAAATGGTCCAAATAGGTCGAAGCACACGCCGACAGTACCACGTAAATTGAGAAGAGTTGTGTTTTTCAAAACAAATAAAAAAATTTTTTTTTATGCTCATTACTCATAAACTATAGCAGATAAATTTTACAAAAATTTGAACGCATATTTTGATATATAATTTTGGCTGATAGTGTAGCACCTGTAAAAATTGGCCACGCCTATCACAATATCCTTTTTTTTTTTTGAATAGCTTTATAACGCGTAGAAGTACACTTCAAAACCCCATTAAATTCTTGGCCAGTTTCAAAGTTGAAATGCAAGTAAGCATGTCAGTCTATCCATCTGTCCATCTGCTCTAGAGTCCACAGGTCCATAAGTTCGAAAAAATGAAGGCACCGCATACAAATTTGCAAAACAAAGTGAAAGCTGCCCAAACTTGTCAAACGAGATGCCTCCGATGCTCACAAGCCTACGCAACAAAAACTGTGAACATCATGCAAACTTTCACTATTATTCTGAAAATGCAAAAAAGTCATTCCCGTCCATTCAATATTATAACGTAGAAAAAAAAGAAGAAAATTTTACTTCTTTTCCTTCTTTTTGGTCATTTTTATGATAAGGGCAATGGGTATAAAAGATTTGGTTACGACTGAATGTAATTTTTTGGCCTACTTTATGTTGATGTTTTGCGACTCTGAGCGGCAGCTTGACAAGGGCTGTCAGAATTGAATCGTCTGGCAAGCTGCTATAAATTTTAAGCTACAATTTTTTTGCGGACGCTGTGAACGTCATTTTGATAAGATTATAACAGTTTTTGTCCTTTAATAACCTTCTGCTTGACTAGGAAGACCATATTTTTCTTTCCATTCAGGCAATTCTCCCTATGCATGTCACGCAGGGTTGGTAAAAAAAAAGGGGACAGAGAGGAAAAGGGAGATAGACAAATAAAAGCATACCGCTTACGGTAGAGGCACACCGCTTACCGATCGGATATAGAGTTTATTTCCCTTTGCCTCTGTCGACAAATAAAGGCATACCGCTTACGGCAGAGGCCCACCGTTTACCGATCGGGTATATAGTTTATTTCCCTTTTCCTCTCTCGGCAAATAGAAGCATACCGTCTGCGATAGAGGCATACCGCTCACCGATCGAGTATATAGTCTATCTCCCTTCTCCTCTCGGTAAAGGCATACCGCTTACCGATAAGTAAGTCTACCTCTCTTTTCCTCTTTGTCGAAAGGCTTTTACCGATCGCGCAGTCACTATAACTACAAACGCCTATTAATCGTAGTTAATTTATGGTCTACCGCATCGAGAATTGAACCCGGAGCTGTCAGCTTAGTAGTCACGCTTTTCAATTACTTCACTTTTTGGTGGACGAATGGACAGACAGACTAAATCGTCTTAAAATCTTCGATATATTGTAAATTATCGGTTTTTGACTACTATGGGCGCGTTGAAAATCATTTTTCCACTTCACATCCAAACCAAATATCAATACCACAACCAATGTGTCCAAGGATGTCACAAAAGAAAAAAACATATTTAATTTTCTCTTATCCTCGAACAATAGCTATGAAAAGAGAGACGAGCAATTAGTCATTAAGTTCTCTCAAAGTCGATTCAGCAAGAAGAAGAAATATTTTATTTAACACAATAGTGAAACTATACGAATGACTTTTAGTTTTTTATATTCTACATACTTATTAACATAACTAAATGTGATTACATTTTAATTAAAATTGATTACTAATTATATTCGCAGGCATACAACATGACGTAGATATATTAAATTTATGAGGCATCATGGTAAGTGAGCAGTGTCTAGCGGAGAATATTATGCACAAAATGCATTTACGTGTGATATGAAATATTTCACACATTAAGATTATTTGAATATTTTAAAAAAACTTGCTTTCTATTATTAACCCGTTTCCAAACAAATTAACTTTAGAACATCTATTCATTTATTTATAAACAAGTGGAAAAACTTTCATTATTCAAAATGCATTCTGAAAAATAGATCTTAGTGATCCAAATTCTCTAAGCGTGATTTACTAAGGACAGACGTTCACTATTTGAAATATAAGTTGTTGTTTTTTATTGGATTCCTTATATGGGTTGGAATCCAAAGGGCAGACCTATTTGTCCTAAATTCGGAAAGGTTCGTCTTTATGTCAATTTGCTGTCAAGAAGAAGAAGAAGAAGTAAAAATTATCATCAAGAACTTTTGTAAATGAGGCCTTTTTACCATATATGGATTCAGATTCCGTAGGACTTTACTCCATCTGGCGCAAAGTTTTCACGCCAATACTATTACTAAACGATTTATATTCCGAAAATTACACAACTTTTTCATATAAAAATTTATGAAAATACGGCGTTATTTGGGGAGTGGTCCGATCCGAACCATTTTCCATAGCGTTTGGCCTTGGATCAAAACACACACACATACGTCAGTGTGCCAAATTTCATCTAAATCTCACAAGCACACATGGACAGGCATCAGATGAGACAGATGGATTGGCAAGTTTCAGAAAATAATTCTCAACCGATCGGTATAATGAAAGTTGAGTCTACCTCAAAACTTTGTGGGCGTTATAACCGCTCGTAAAAACTTAATATACACTGTGCTTCAGGTGGTGTGCGGTGTAAAACGAGTAAACTCGACATCTATGGTTTATGGACTCGCTATAACAAGTAGACGGTTTACAGACGTCGAAAAAGTATGCACTCTTCATAGCATCGAATGAAAAAACTTTCGATAGTAGTGGTTACGCTATCGAGTAACATAAATGCAAATTTACGCGACATCGGCCCTTGGATCCTTAGATCTCAACGAATGCAAACAAAATGCTATTTTATGCATTACAAGCTAAAAACTTTCACGACTATGCCATATAAGTCGACGTAAGCTTGTATGTGGAGCTAAAGACCTCGATATTATTAACCACTCAATGTTTTTTTCAATTTGAAAATATATGTGCCGATCGTTACGTCATCGACTTTTAGTTTCCCTTTATTCGTTGCTATTTTTTTTATCTTCATATCGTGGAACTTTGAACTTAAAATAAAGATTTGAAATTCATTATTCAAACAAATATATAATTTAAGGAAATTAAACGTCATTACAACTATTGATCCCATTAATACAAATGTTTTTCTTTTGACAGCTGAAAGCAATAATGCCTGGATTTGTCACTCCGACTATATCGGATTTTTCCAACTCTTTCGATCGGCCCTTTTTAGTTGCACGGTTTAGAACAGTGTTTAGAGCTTTACGTTTTCAACTCCCTTATCCAGAGGCTCATTAATTATTATGTAAAGACACCGTCTAGCGTCTATAACGTATTAAAGTGTGTTTTATGTATTTATGTTTTCTTACATAACTATTTATTTTTCATAGATATGTTTAATTATTCTAAATAAATGATTTTGCTAAATTTGGACCGCGTCAGTCCATCCTTTGCAACCCCCTTTTTTATATATATATATATATATATATATATATGTATATGATCTTTTGCTTTTCCATTAAGAAAATAAATGAAGAATTGCTGGGTAGAGAATGGAGTGATCAGACTTACTCGACTATTTTATATTTAAATATAGTTATTTACATACATTTATTCATACATATTTACATATATAGTTTAGTGTAGTTACATTTCTTATGTTGCTTCTAAAACTACATGAGTTGTTGACCATGACCATCAACTTAATGTAATGAAAACAAGTTAAAACAATGAAAGGATTGACAACACCTATCGTTGAACACCCTCCTTCATCTTACCGAATAAATTAACAAAAATTAGATTTTTTTGCCCAACGTGACTTACTTGTGTAAGTAACTGTATGTCACACTGTATGTTACTTACTTTTCATGAAAATTTCATAACGAAAGAAAGGAAAAATAGATGGAGCAAAATTAGCTCATAGCAAATTTATACCTGAAAGTACGTGTGTGCCTGTACGATTTTTATTATAAAATATGAAAAGTTAAACTTTATTGTCATACAGAGGCTTATTTTTTGTAAGAACGTTTATATGGGAAGGTTTTTAAGAAGGCAATTCACCTCCATGCGTTAAAGAGAAGCACTATTTTTCAGCTACTTTTGTCGATATATCGCAAAAGTAAGCAATTTGTTTTTATGTAACGTTTTTCTTAAAATAGGTCTTTATAAGGATATTGGTCTCGTTTGTCCTTTTCGCCAAAACAAGTGAGGCATGAAAATTTCATCATAATATCTCAAATATTTCGTTATTACATAGACAGATAACAGAATGCCAGACGGACGGATGGAAAGCCAGGCTGAGAAGAGTTCAGAAAATGATACAGAATTATAATATGAAATAATTCGATTGTTCAAAATCTAGTCTATCATTGTAACAAAACGTTGGTAAATTGTCCAGCATAGATAAGCCCAAATATAATGTATGGATATCACAATTGCTTCAAGGCACAATAGGATGAAGGATAATAAAAAGGCAACGTATTGTTTGTTCAAATTCGATGCCGCACTATTTAGTTTAAGCAGGTTTTCGTAGTGTAGTGGTTATCACGTGTGCTTCACACGCACAAGGTCCCCGGTTCGAACCCGGGCGGAAACATTGGTTCGCTTGTTTTTTTTTTTATTTTTTGCATAAGAAATTTAAAACGTATCAATCTAGGATAAGTAAAACCGTCTAATGAAAATGTAATCCATTGCAGAACAAAACAAAGCAATTATTGTTGATGAGTTTGTCCGAGATTACATGATGACAATTTAGTTGCTTTGGCTTTATTTCGCTTAAGTATTCAAAATTATTCCAACCTCTTCGTAAAATTGTAAAAAAATATCCGCAAAAGTTTGATGAATTGAGATTTTTCGTATATAAATTAATTGGACAGATGTAAATAAAAAAGTTAATAGAATTCTAATAATGCTACGGAATAAATAATAAACGGCATAAAGTCTAGAATAGTGTCTGTATACAATATGTGTCCTTTGAAAAAATTGTTGTAAGATGAGCTTTAATGAAACGCCAAATTAGAAGGTAGTTGCTGTCAATAACAAATGTGTTCATTAATCCTGCTATCACCAAAACGATATTTTTCAAGCAATCGAATTTCAACAACAACAAGTATGCTAAATGAACTTGTATTTGATTTAACAAAATACAGTGGAAAGGGAGGTGCGGTAGAGGTCCCCGTTCTCAGGGAAATCGATCTCTAAAATAAAAAGGAAATTTTCCTCATAGTGTCGACTATCCTGACGTAAATAAAAAAACTAATTCAAAACTCCTGTGATGATGTTCCCGCCCGGGCTCGAACCGGGGACCTTGTGCGTGTGAAGCACACGTGATAACCACTACACTACGGAAACTCCTGTCGTGGCTTTGCTAATTTAACGTTTTATTCTACATTGGAGGTGTTTGGAATTAACCATTCCTTTAAAATGGGTCTGGCGTTGATACGCCTTGACTTTAGCAGCTATTTGAGTTGCAGTAGCCAAAAATTTTGGCGAGCTCTTTTCTATGAAAGCCGTTAAGTAAAACAAACTAATTTACATTCTACAGTTAGAACAAATATTTTCCACAGGTTCTAAAACATCGATCATACTGTCGTGTTGGTGCCAAATTTGAAATCGATTGCTTTACTCTTGCGGTCAGTTGATTATTTGCAACATACTTTACAAGGACGGATAGATGGACACGCTTAAATCGACTTACAGTTTGATGCTAATCAAGAATATATAAACTTTGTAGGGCTTCTGGGAATTACAAACGTTTTCGCTCTTCATCCTTCAGTGATGGGTATAAAAATTAAGAGTAAATTTAAAGTTTTAAATGGTCACGTCAGTTAAAGAGTCACGTTTAAAATATTCTGCATAGGAAAGGCAATTTTATATATACGCAAGCATGAGAGAACTTTGTGGAAGCGTTAATGTTTATGATGTATATTTCTAAAGAGAACTAGGAGAATAATCTTTCATCAAATGTATTCATGCTGGCAAAAGTTTTTATGATTTCAATAGACATTACATAGGGTTACATAGGTAATTAATATATATCCGCATGTGTAATGCATATGCCCAAGTGTATGTATATGTTCGCAATAAATGCCGTATTATGGCACTTTTTAATTTGTTATATGACTTACGTTTTTATCTAAAGATATTCACATATGCCAATGTAGTTTCCGTAGTGTAGTGGTTATCACGTGTGCTTCACACGCACAAGGTCCCCGGTTCGAACCCGGGCGGGAACATCAACATTTGAAGTCAAGAGAATTTTTTTTATTTACGTTAGCATAAGTGACACTATGAGAAAAATTTCCTTTTTATTATAGAGATCGATTTCCCTGACAATGGGCTTCTTTTTCTCTGTATGCTTGTTGTTGTGGTAAAGAACGCTTTTTGTTTTTCAAATTCTCTATAATAAATTTATATATGAAATTACACGATGTTTAGAAAATAATCATTTGTTTTTATTACTTTGGAAATAGTGAGAAAATGCGTTGGCACATAAATCTTTTTCTTTAATTCCAGCAAAAGCTGGCGGGCTATGCCAGCATGGAAAAAACGGGGATTGTGCAATTCAATGAAAGCAATACTACGCATTGGAAATTTCTGGTTCAAAGATATCTTGCTACTGTTGGTCGTATTGAGCTTTCACAAGAAGAAGATAAGTTCCCTGAAATTGTAAGGAAAGATGTAAAGGCTTAAAATTTTATATCGTCATATTTTCTTTCTATGACATGATTGATGAGGTGTATACTGCTCCTCTCGAGCCCGGCTTTTTTTTTAATTTTTTTTATGAGGTTTCTATCTGCTCATGAGCAACCAACAATACTCTACATCCCTTCCTCTTTCCTCACTTCTTTCCGACTCTCACCTTGTTACCCATGTAGGAGACTTTATTAAATAAAAAAAAAGGGAAGAGTTTAGAGCTTCTTAACTTTTTTTACATTTTTTTGCATGGTTGTCAAAATCTTGGCAAAATTGATACCTTTCACATTAACTAATTTGGATTTAGTTATGCTGATGTACTCTATGTGCACTTTATGCAAGCCACGATGTGTACTTTAACGTTTAACTAACTTTAGACTGCCCTAGCGTACAATTAGTGCATTAAATAGTTGAAGATGCAGGTAGGTCTCGCTATGTCGAAAGGCGATGGTTTCGACCATACCATAAACTTTCATACTTGGCATTCCAGGTTTGGAATAGGATTGTCTTCAAGGCAGGTGTAGACGCTAATCTCTAAAGACATCTGTAAAGCAAACTTGAAAAACAAAGATTGAATCTAAGGGAAGGAACTGTTCTCTGGTATTTATAAACTCCTTGTGCCACAGGGCTACAGCGCCAATGAGTTAGCTGTTGCTGTCCCGTCGTCCGTTAAAATAAGTTTACTTAAAACAAAACGAAAGTATTCACAGATTTTTCCTTCCCACATCCATTACCTTCGGAAGCCAAGAAAATCAATTCAACTTAAAATGTTCTTCTTTTTCCCTAGACCGTGGTGGTGCCTCACTTCCAAAGCCTTAGGTAGGCCCTTAAATTTCTGCTCTAAAGAAATGTATCCTGTTCGAATCAACTGAAATGGACAAATGAATTATTGAACCTATCACAAAACTGAAATAAGTAAACGCTAGTTATACCCATGAATATGAACGGTATACTCAGGAAGAAGGAAGTTGCAGAGACCACGGAAAGTGTATATATTCTTGATCACCATCAAATTTTGAGTCGATTTAGGAGCCAGGAACGCTTTTATACGAAGACAATGTCATCATATTCTTCATTGTTCACCTAATTTAGTCTCATGTGACTTCCCGTGAACTTAAAACTTCATTCCGGGGACAATGTTTTGACCCGACTGAAGGGATACAAGCTGAATTGGAGAAAGCTTTGAAGGCCTACTTCTTTCGAAGATTGAAGAAAATATTGACATAATTGTACAGAATCCGGATTGTCAGGTGTCAGGGATGTCATGTAAAGCAAGTCCTCATATGAGGAGAAAGTCCTTTATTAGGTTTTTTGACATAACTGTACAACATTTGGATTGTCAAGGTTATCATGTAAAGCAAGTCCTTTTATGGAGAGAAAGTCCTTCATTAGGTCTTTTTGTGACGACAACTTGAAAATAATCGAATTTCTAGGAAGTTTACTAAATTTAATGATGTTTTGGGCATCCTCCAATAACGGGACTTTCATGAAAAGCTTTTGCATGAAAATAATCCGCGATCTTTGCGATTGAATAAGTTTGGAATGAGACTTGGCGGTGCAGGGTATCGAAAAGTCGACCTTACTCGACTATAATGCTTTTACTTGTTAAGTTTAACGAATCTATCAAAAGTCTTCACAAGCATTTCTCAAGCGACAAATCTCATTATTTATGACATTTTATTTATGAGAATTTTACAAAATGTTTTTTTTTTTTTTTAACTAAAATTATAAATGCAGACATATCTTTGTGGGCACTACCCATTCGCACCTACCGTCCCCCTCAAAATAATATGCACAACTTTTAACCAAAACCCCCCCAAAAAAAAAAAAAGAAAAAACAAAACAAGGTAAAAACAAAACGAAGAAGAAGAAGAAAACGAAAACGTAAAAAACAAAAAACAAAAAACAAAAAAAAATGAATATCATTACCATCGATACCGAATGCAAAAGTTCTCAAGACATAATTTGTCATTTGGGTGCCCGATTGAATTATTATAATGTGACCGTTAATATGACAAAAATCGTAAAGTTTATTATTTAAATTGTTTGTATGCGATGAATGGGCGATGTCTGCCGCCTTAATAATAATCATACAATCGCATATATTTATTGCATATATGAAAATTGTGAAAAATATTAATTGCGTTGGTGAGCAATTTGTTCTTATTGTTGATGATGGTGCTAATATGATGTGCTTTACCGTCATCTTATTAACTTATGAGTACATTTATCATTTTTTACTTTGGCGTTTCAAAATTAAAAGAAAAAAATATTAAAAAAAAAGGTGTGTGTACATATATGCGTAGAAACACATACAAACACACACACACACACACACACACGCACATGTATATACATATAAATATATATATATATACATATATATGCATATATATAGGCATGGGCATGCCCGCACCCATACACACATATTTACTTACATATATATTTACCTACTCATATATATAAATAAAGTCATAAAATTGCTTTATAAATATATTTTATCACAAATTTATCGATTATAAAAATGACAAGCGATTTGTAAATCATGTTCTTAACGGCTACACAATCGCATCCACTGTTACGACATATGCATGAGAATTTTTTTGAATTCAAATTTGTTTTTTTTGTTAATTCTTTCATTATTTGCTGCACTTCAACCTGGAAACGTGTTGTTTCACATTTTTAATAGCTCATGAAAGTCCACTGTAATCGAATTTTATGGCGGCTTAACTATTCTATGTGTAATCACATACCTATGAAAATCCGTTAATTACTTTCGTATTCTTGAACCCATCAGAGAAGTTTAAGGGATATAATCATTTTATCAAAACGTTTGCA
This sequence comes from Glossina austeni, assembly GCA_000688735.1. Classification (NCBI taxonomy): domain Eukaryota; kingdom Metazoa; phylum Arthropoda; class Insecta; order Diptera; family Glossinidae; genus Glossina; species Glossina austeni. Next base: position 156,564 of record KK502745.1, on the reverse strand, counting down.
ACGCCCAGAAGGAAACTTGGAACACTCCACAAAGTACATATATTCTTGATCAGCATCAATTCCTAAACCGATTAAAGCGTGTCCTTCTGTCCGTTTGTTGTAAACATTCTCTTGGCCGTAAAAATTAATCTATCGACTTGAAATTTAGCAGAAGCATTAGAAGTTCTTTCACCCAGCCTAGTATTGAAAATGACCCAAGTCGGTCGAAGGACGCCCCTGCAGTACCACATGAGAACATTTCGGTTTTCCAAGAGGTCTAAAAAATTGGTTTTTTGCTCATTACTCGTAAACTATGTAGATTCTGCGGTTTATGCTGTAGTATCTGTACGATCATCCCAATATTATAGAATATCGAATTGAATTTTTTTTCGATATCTCTATGACGCACAGAAGTAATCCTCACAAATCCCG
>KK502745.1:128573-144486 GCA_000688735.1 Glossina austeni | reverse complement strand
AATTTGAGGCCTTGAATACGATAAAACTGGGCAGACAGCCGGACAGCCAAATTGCATGTAATATGCAAAATATCTCAAATCCTTTAATATGCTCTCTAGAGCTAGTGATGCAGTATATGAGAAATAAGAAAAGTATGTTCGATTGTGGCCGAACTTTCTCTGCCCACTCAATATCTGTTTCCAAGCAAATAGTAAAGAGCAAAAGACCCTCAATTTATATTAACCAACTGGGACCATTTTCAATAGCAACCTGCATAATGGACTTTCAATATTCTTGCTAACTGCGAAAGCGGTAAGATTATCTTTTTAGATGGAATAATGCTTACCGCAGTTATTACGCAGATGGGCAAACGGACGAATAGACGGCCATGCTTAAATGGATTCCGAATTTGTCAAGAAAGTATATACTGAACAAGGTCTTTTTTTTCTCTTTCTTCTTTGGATGTTGAGTTAAGATGGACCAAGCCAAGGGCAGAATCTTTAAAGATTACTTCTGGGAATTGCAAAGGTTTTGTCAAAAAAAAAAAAAAAAGAATAAAACATTAATATGCTATAGTATTGGGTAGACGTGGTCGATTTTTTCGATTCTTCTACAGATGCTATATGATCGGCCGTAAAATATTAGCAAAAATTGTTATAATTTTATCTGCTGTAATCTGCTAGTAATGTGCTTTGAAAAGAGAGGCGTTCGCAGTTTACGGGGTACATGGTAGGCGTGTCCTTCAACCAAGTGGCCCCTTTTGCAATGGCAACTCTCTGTTAAATTTGAAGCCAATAGCTTGGTCATGCCTACCTACAAGGCAGACATTATGAAAACAGAGAGTAGCACAAGCGAAAAGGTGGACAGATGGACACCCTGGAATGGTTAATGTGATTCAGAATTTGATGCTAATTAAGAATACACATATACTCAGTGGGATCTCTCGGGCAAAGGTTATGACAAAACATTTATAACACCTTAGGCGGTAGTGGGTATAACAAATTTGCGTCAGCATGAACAACTTAGCAGACTTGTTCTGTACATTGTTTAATATTTCAATAACTAATTTATATGAATAACTAAAGGCCAAAGTTAATGCAGTTGAGCGGCTACCAATTGATAGCTGGATACATGAAACGAAAGCAAGTGAATGCAATGAATGTCACATAAACGTCAACTGTTTAAACATAAATAACTAATCGTTTATTAAAGCCGATCAGTGTGAAACATATATGGATCAAATTTCGCACATATTACTTGAGCTTATGAGAAAAACAGAAAATAAAAATAATTAAATGTTTAACGCATTCGCAGCTATACTATACTGTGTAGACAGGTTCTTGTGTTAGGTCTACCGAAAAGTTCTGTTCTTTTTTTGTTTTTTAAATTCTACTTTCTGACTATGGTCCGAAAGGTTTTCTTGACCTGAATCAAGCATCAATTTTCGCAATATACGAAATTGGAGGAAAAGCATTTAATTCTGACAATGTCTGTCCAGGGCAAATAGTTTATCAGAAAGATTAAAATCATTAATTTTAAATTGTTTCGAACTATTTTCTGCATACTTTGACAGAAACCGTACCTTTGCCAAACCTTGTCAATAAATTCCTATAGGCCTCTGTAGCTTTTCTTTCCTTTTGCAAACTGTACAGGATACGATGGCTTTATCGGTTCCCATGCGTGCACAATCGCGACTGACTGACTTAATGCTAAGCTGAATAATCTTCGCTTAGTCCATGGACTACAAAGTGAAAGCCAAATAGCCATCAAATGAATATGCGCGTACTTGTTGAAATTTGTTGCAACCGGAACGCATAGAACTTTCTCGTAGACATTAGGTCTACAAATTAAATTCTCTTTCTTTTATGATAAAACTCAAGGTTATTGAAAACGCACTTGTTAGAAAGATTTATAATCAAAGACCGTTATTATCTATGGTCCCTTGACTTTTCTCGTGAATGCTCTCAGAATGAGAACTTCGTGGCTCCGAGATGAGATAGTCAGAGCATCTGATCTGCATCAATCTGAACCATTGCTAATCGGAAAGGGGCATGTCTAGCAGATAAGCCGTAATCGGGAGAATTTTCCGGGTGAAGTTGAAGATCACTTCCCGGGTCACATTTACTGGAGACGAGCAAACGTAAACGAATTTCATTGTTTCCAAGTTAAAAATTTCTTGCACGAAACCTGAGAAGCCATTTTCTAACTTTTTCGCAGCTTATTCCAGTTTCGCTCCAAGTCAACATAATCCCATATAAAGCTTCAGCTGTAGTTTTTCTCATTCTCTTCCAGTTAAACGCAGAAACAAAAACAAATTCAGTGATTCTAGTTAAGATTCGTCTGCGTGCCCTTCGATAGAATATTAGGTCAAGTCAAACCAAATCTTGGATTGTTATTTAATATAAATTTTCGTTTCTTAAGAATTTCTTCTTTTTAAACCTTCGATCCGGAAATGCAGTCTTTAATACGAGAAAGCTTCATTTCTCGCACTATATGTAGGTTTTATTGGGGTTACCGTACACACAATGACAGCTTGTAAAACGCACCAAAGCACCAAAGTCAAAACTACATATATATCTGAAGTTTCGGGAAAAATTGAATGCAACAGAAATCTGATTTTATAATAAGTAAGAAATTTATAATCGCTTGTGACGAAATCTCTTACAGCAATCATCGTAATCCTAAAACCACATGACTAAAAAAGAGGAAAAGAATAATATTTTCGTACTTTTTGTAATATCGGATGAGTGAAGTTGATCTTGTGGAAATTTAAATTTTCTATGTGCTGTACTTTATGAGTAACAATCGCCAACAGGGTTGCATTTGTCGCAAGTATTACAAAAAATAATAAACTAATGTTTCTGTCGGGGGGATTTTTTCTACTTTGGCAGAATTATTTTACAAAAATTTTGAATGGTGTAAGTGTGTAAGTAACTTATGAGCAACGAGCAGAAGCCCCAGAAAGCAAAGGTGTTTGTGTGGGCGTTGTAAGAGGGCTCTTTTCAAACTCTTTTGTAAACTTGTAGATGATCTCATCTTTTTTTATGCGAACGGGAGAATGTTTACCAGAAATACTACACGATTGGGCAGACAAACTAACGGTCAGACGGACATGCTTAGGTGTATTCCGAATTTGAAATTGGTTAACAATTTATATACTTTATGGCGTTTTTGAGGCATGTTTCTCCGCGCATTATAGAGCTATTGAAAAAAATTAAAAATTGATATACCATAACGGTGGGTAGGCGTGGTCAATTTTTTCCACTTCTATACACACTATGCAAGTGGCACAGAATGTACATTAAAATTTTTGTAAATATATTGGCTGTAGCTTATGAGCTATGAGCAAAAAACGTATGTCCTCACTTTACATAGTAACGTAGGCGTGTCTTTCGACCAATTTGGCTCATTTTCAATTCCAACGTGTAGGAACTTCCAATGTTTCTGCTAAATTGGAAGTCGAAAAAGTAATCGCGCGTTTTTTGTGTTCTGTTGTTTAGGTTCAGTTTGTGTTGTGTTGTGTGTGTGTTTTTTGTGGTCAGGAGAATGGTCACAAGTGACATTACACAGAAAGATAGATGGGCAGACGCACGTGCTTTAACCAATTCAAAATTTGCTACTGAAGGGAACTTTTTATGGGGTCTCTGAAGCTTTCCTTGGGGGATTGCAAATGTTCTCATAAAAATGAATGGACCCCTCGACCTTCGGCCATAGGTGTAAAATAATATCGCTTGTACAGGGTTAGAAGTGCAATTACAATGAAAAACTGACATATGCGTTATCGCATATAACGGACACGGTTTGATCAAAAAGTGCGGCCAGTTTTCAAATTCTGAATTCTTTACCTTTTAGAAGTAGACTACAATTTACAAAGACTGTAATATAGAAGAGATGTGTGATTGCTTTAATGGAGTTTTAAATATTCGCCTGGCTCTCTGTTAATATCGAAATGATTTATTTCTTTATACTTATCTAACTTTCTTTCCTGTCAGTATGGAAACTTCTAATCGATATTTCGGTCATCCACATAACGGGGGTAATGCGTTGTGGCGCAAGCAATTTTACTGCATATAGAAAATGGTGGCCGGAAAAAATGCATCTTAATCACCTCTAATTAATTCTGTTACTCGCTTAGCTTGCTACACTAACGATCTCTGCTGAAATTTGCATTAATGAACTTCTTACTTACTTTCCTCGTTCGTATCAGTCTTTCATATATAAAATCTTTTCATGAACTCGAAAAACAATTATACTCGTTATTGGCATCTATAACGTCTTTACATAGGAGAACCTTCTTAAAAAGCGTGTCTATATATGCCCATCGATTGTTTTAAGCAAATTTATTCAGTCGTGCGGGCTATCGCATAGACAAGTAGATCGCGGAACTACCAAGGATTCACGGTTTGAACGGTCTAAACGCGATTTACATTATACTTGGGGTCAGTGCTCGGTCGGTAAAGTAAAAAAAACACTTCTTAATGTGGCGCATGTTTACCAAGCTGCGGATATTCACCACGTTTTTGTCTCTTTCTCCACTTCTTTCTGACCATCAGCGCATTACACCTATCAGAGGGGACATCTCCTGAGCGATTGGTCATAATTAAAAAAAAAAGGGGGGGAAAAATATCAATCGGGGCAAAATATATGTCCTTTAGCAGGATCGTAATATTGTGGGTGATTCATCCATCAAGTATTTCAAATGAGATCAAAAGTGGACGAAGCAACTTATATAACGATAGACAAGCCAGACAAGCGAGCATATTCTATATAATCGCTCCGATACACATTTCTAAACCAAGTAGCAAGACTAACTAAATTTTATTCTTCAGTGCAGAGCGTGCAAAAGATATATTTCAGTACGTGCGCATGCTACATACAAACAAAACAAAATACTAGTGCAGTAAATTTGTATTGAAATCTTTTTTTTTTTTTAATTATTGGATGTATTCGTGAAAATTTCCATTTGCATGGTTAGAATCGATTGTGCTCAAGGTCATCATAAATTGTTATAAAAACGAAGAGATTTCACGACAAACGAAACATTGAATTAATTAAAATAAAAATTTAAAATTCGATATGAAATTAACGGTATTCTGTGTCTTGCTTGTGTTCTCCTGCCTAGTGACAAATGTGGTAAGCAGTAGTTTATTGCGTAATAAACTCGAACTAATCATAATATTATTATTTTGTCTTACAAAGGAAAACGTAAACGATTGGCAAAACCGTGTTACCAATTTCTTTGCAAAGAAAACCAAAGAAACTATGAAATCTATGCAAGATGGCAGTGGTAGCGTAAAAGACAAGGTGGGTTCTTTACTAGAGTCTTTCGTAAATTAAAAGCCTACTCAGACCCTTAGTAAAAATAAGTCAAAGGAGAAATCCAAGTCTTCAAACCGGCCGCTACGAAATCCACCATCAATACGACTCTGACTCTCACTGTTGCGCAATTTAAGGGGAAATTTAATTTCATCAGTCAAAATTTTGAGAAATACAGATTCCAGCTCCTTTGGCGAGTTTCAAACTCCTTAGCTGAGGTTCCAATACATGCTGCTACCAGTGCTGCTGCAGTGCTAAGAATTTAAAGAAATATTCAAAAATTACAGAAAAATGTATTTAATAAACTTTACTTGATATATAACATGATTTATATATGAATTGTTAAAAGAAAGAGAAGAGTTATGAGTTACGTCAAGGAACACTGTAATCACTTCAGGTCCGCCTTTAAAAACTCGAATTCGAAGAATCATCTTCTCTAGGACTGCGCATATCTATTCTATCTTCGTTTGACTCTACGATTACTGCGTTGATTGTGTGATGAGTATTAGGAGAGGTTTTTCTCTTCGAGCTAAAGGAGTCACATTTGGCATATGTGTTGGGCTTTATGAGTCGCATTTAAAAAAACACGGAAGGCAATCGTGTTTGGGGTTTTTTTTTTTTTTTTTTTTGCATATAAGCGTGGGCGTTGTGGCCGCCACAAACCGGTTCGTTCAGAATGTAAACCGCCGCTAGTACACAACTGGACAGACGGACGGAAGAGGAACATGGTCAGGTGTATTCCAAAACTGAAATTGGCCAAGAATATATATATGCTTTATGAGATCTTGAACATTGCTCCTGGATATTGTAAAGGTGTTGGAAAAAAGCATTTTCTTGGTAGACTATAATGATGGGCATGGTCAATTGTTTGTTCAACTTATACGTATACATCGAAATTTTTGTACACATTTACTTACCGCAGTTTATGAGTAATGAACAAAAAAACAACTTTTTTTATTCTTTTTGCAAAACAAAGGTGTTCTCAGTTTATGCCATACTGTAGGCGTATCCTTCGACCCCCCGTTGGCCCCGTTTTTAATATCAGCCTTTATTGAAGAATTTCCAAAAGTTTTTTGGTTTCCAGATTTGAAGTCGATGGCTTCATTTTTTGCGGCGATGAAAATCTTTACACAGATGGACAGACAGACATGCTTTTATCGATTCAAAGTTTGTTACTGAACAAGAATATATACATTTTCGGTTTATATAGATATGCAATAGGCAAATTTCAACGTAGAGAATTTATTTGTAGACCTAATATATACAAATATATATATTCTCTCATAAAATCCTCTTAAAATGATTATAAGGAAAAATTGCAAAGTTTTAAAGAAAACAAGCACCGCATGTTAGTCAACTAAAAAGGACTTAATTGTGCGCCTATCAGGTTTTTCTTTACCTGTAAAAAGTACGTACTCACTCACTCAAACACTAAGTGTTTTACTTATCTATCGCATTTTTTATAAAAATGCACACACACACACACACATTCTCACATTCACTTGTACGAACACATTCATCATAATTCTTACTTGAAGTGTAGTGAATTAATTTTATGGTTAGAAATATTTTAATATTTTAGTTGTTGCTCTACACACACACACACACACACACACACACACACACACACACACACATGTTTTGCCTTTAACCATCGAAAGCAATTATAATTCATTGCGTAAAAAGGCGAAAAGGCGAAAAAACGACAATCCGACCACACACCGCTCGTGTATGTGAATTGAGCCTATGAACGGCGCAAAAGTACTTATCAGTGATGAATCTTAGTGACATATCATCAAATGCCATCTAAATTCATAAATGCGGTCAATAACATTAACAAAAATAAATCATTGACGCGAAGAGTTGCAGGCAAAGACACACAAAAACAAATGGAAGCAAAAACGCCAAAGAAGGGAACATTTATGAATAACGAGAATGGTAAAGATTATGATGATGGTGATGATGATGATGATGGCGATGATGATAATGATGGTGATGGTAAATAGTTAATGTGTGTGAGATTTTTATCTTTCGGCAAACGGTTGACTCTCTAATGCATTCTCAGCTAAGGCGATTTAAAAAAGATTTCATTTATTTTACTTTATTTTTTTTTTTGTTTTGTTTTTGCAAAGAATTGTGTTGTGTTTTCTGCATATGTGGCGCAAATGTGTGTGTGTTGATCAACGAAAATTTTAAAGAGAATTTTTTTTTTTTTTTTACATATTCTACAATAATTTTAAAATCGTATTATTGATCTGTAATGTGAATGAAATTAAATATCAATTAATACAAATGTAGTTCGGGCGGCCCATCTACACCGAACCGAAGAGACGAATTTAAATCATTACGAATCTTATTGACATCGGCAAAACTCAATTGCCCATCGAGGGCTTGATCACGTGCATCTTGTAATCGTTGTGTCAAATTATCGCCAGTAACTTCACGCGCATCATCTAATCGTTCGATCAATTTCTCCCCCACAACGGCGCGGGCTTGTCTAATTAATTTTGTACTGCTAGCGGCCTTTGCAGCTTCCAAGCCCCTTAATAAATTATCATCCTGGAAATCGTTTGTGGGAACTGGAGTTGTTTTCTTTAGTTTTTTCCTTCGATTGAAATTTTTATTTTTTTTTTTTTTTTTAATTTGTTTTTCTAAAGATTTCGTTAAATCATCTAAACCACTCTTTAAGCCTTTAAGGGTGACAACGGTATTGGTGACTACCTTGTCACCGGCCTTAAAGAACTTTTCACCCTCTAAAGCATCTTTTAAAGCATCCATACTCTGCTTAGCGGCACTGAGAGCATCAACGGCAACAGCCGCTGCATCTCCTACTATGAATTTCCCCTGTAGCTCAGCGCCGCTATCAACCTCATTCTGTAAAGGATCAATTGGATTCGTGAAAAATTGCGTTGAATTCTCATTTCCATAGTCCGCGACACCAAAAACAACAGCTTTGCTCTATTGAGGAAAAGTATTATAATTAAATCGAAGTTTGTCACTTTATCACTATTACCACATTTGCCATTAAGCAAAAAGACACCAGGGTGTAGAGCGCCGTTAACTTCATATTGCTATTAACAATAATTTAATGTTCCATAAATCGTGCGAATTCGTCGTTTTTATAATAATTTTAATTACCTTTTAAAATCGAATTTAACCACGAAAATAGAAATTCCGATAATTAAAAACAATTATTTATGCGCAAAATTTACTGTAAATATATCGTTCAAATTGTATGTAACATTAAATGCAGTTAAATGAAATTCTTTTGCACTTTGAGCGAAAAACGTAATTCGCGGTGAAATGTTTATAAGATGAACCTGTTTTGTTTTCTTATTGCACCCTACACCGCTTGTGGCACAGGGACGTATGCGGTGCCCGCAAGGACTTAAGACAGATTCAACCTTTTATAATCCGAATCGATCTTATTCTGTCCGTCAGTCTGTCCTATGTCTGCCTATGTAAATTCGTGTTCAACCTATAAGTCACAATTTTTCAGATATCCTGATAAAATTTGCTACATTGACGTGCTTTGACACCCACGAACGAGCGCTATTGAAATCAGGCCATTTTTTCGACCAATCCCCACGTAATGCTCTATTTTGAAAAATACCATTTTCAAAATTTCTTGAAAAAAACCCGCTGAATACTAAACAGTATTTCGAAATTTTAATTAGGTGTGAAAAGTTTTGTTTTGGCAGAGGCAATTTTTGAACCCCCCCGTCTCTCACCTACCTGGTCTCATTCAAACGTTTCTACAAAGACGAAATCTTTGTTAGCCAAAAAGGTCTAATTTTCATTGTTTTATGGTGAAAATTGGATCTTAATAATAACTTGAGAAGGCATCCGGATCAAGTGGGACTATTTTTTGGATACCACCGCATATGAAGATCCTTAGAAAATGTAAGTCCTTATGTACCTCAATGATTATAATTTTGTTATTCAATGAAAACAAAATAAATGTCTGGTGGAAGTTGCTTATGACTCGACTTAATAAATTAAGTTTGCTAAATTTAGACCACATTGGTGTTCAAGTTTGCTCCAATATGTAGGCCTTCAGGAAGATTATTCATTTAAATAAAAATAATACTGGAACGAAGTTAGCCCACTGTGCGTAGCTGACGTTTTTGTCTTTGCTAAATGGTGGGCGAACTTCACACTTGGTTCGCTCCTCTGCTAAGGTGAAAAACTAAGAAAAGAAATCATTTTTGTTGTTCTAAATAATTTACAAAAAACTGTATTGTTACTGTGTTAATATGCAAGGGATGAAAATTTACACTTTGTGTTACAAAAAAATGTTACCATCAAAATATCTGACAAATTGTGACATATAGCTTGGACACAAATTTACATGGACAATTATCAGTTGGACAGACGGACGGACAAGCTTAAATAAATTTAGATTATGATTCTAAATTGATCGGTATAATAAAAGGTAGGTCTATCTTAAGCCCTTCTGTGTGTTACATACGACCACACCAACTTATCCTATTCTACAAGTAGTGTAGAGTAGAAAAGGAAAAGCAGGATATCGAGATTTTGAAAGCGAACCATACATAGGAACAATTCCCTGGAAGTGGAACAACCATTGGTCGATTGCCACAAAGAAAGTCCGTCATGTTGCTCTGTTCTTCGCTATTTCGTTGCCTTCGAGTTCCCCTCTTCTCACCGAAAGCATAAAGCATTGACTAGAAGGAATTGAGACTTGGAGTAAAAAAACATCGGACCATCCCTGAAAAGATGCGTACACTGCTTTGTGGAATTAATTATCTATCGTTGTATGCTACGCTCTGCTGCTAAGTTCATGTATTTCGATTAAAGAGGTGTGAGAGGGAAATTTATTTTTTCAAAACTTGATTAAATTCTTTCTCTTATTCGATTACATTTTAATAAAACTTCGCTTTACGAAACTTATCATCAGCGTCATCTAAAGTTTCTGTTAAATATTTTAAGTCTTCTTCCATCGTGCTACTGCCAGATCCGGCATAGTCACCGCTTACTTTTGAAAGTTTCGATATATCGTTAGCGACCTTAGTCAGTTTGGAACTGGTCTCTTCCCAATAAGTCAATACCTCATCTAAATCATGTTTTAAATTTTGAACGCCATCAGCGATACGGGCGTTTTTTTCATCTTCCTGCGAGTTCGTAACGATATCGATCTCTATTTCAGCTAGAGGTTCAACAGCTCTCACATTTATCTATTAAAACAAATAAATAAATAAATAAATAAATAAATAAATACCATTATTAGTAAAATTATTTAATAAATGCTCGCACTACACTTGCCACGAAACATGAGACCGCCAAAAGAGAAAACACTATTGATTTCATTTTTAAGCAATAATTTAATATTTTTTTTTTTTTTTATATAAAAATTTGCAGTTTTTATAGAATTTTTAACAATCAATTTTAACCATGCAGATAGAAATTTCTATGAGTACGTCCAGAATACTGGAAAAATACTATTAATAAAGACACGTATCGTAAACATTTCTTTTCACGCTCTTGAGCAGAAAATGCAAGTATGTTAGTTGTGTCGTTCGTTTTCATACCTATTGGGGTACATATCGGAAAGTTTTTAAGACAAGCCTGCTTGCCTTTGTGTGGCTTGCATACGATTGTATGTAACTTCCTCCTACAATATCTGGGCGATTAAAACTCGTTTGGCGTATTACGATCGCTCTAGCTGAAGGTTACCTATATTGGACGGATCTACCGAATGTGTTAACTCGTTTTGAAAAACTTCCCTATCAGTCTATAAGCAATTTTTGCTATCTTTTTTATATCATCCTTGTTCTATATCGTTTTTGTGGGCGGATGAATATGGAAAATCCATTTCTATGAGAATATTGATTTTGTACTCATACAGAGTGAGATATAAAAGTCTCCGTCTTACACTCCCTTACCTCTAATGCTATCTTGTAGAGAAAGAAGAACATAAAGTATTTGATTTCCAAGTATTTGTAATTATGAGTCAAAACCAAAGACGATCTGTTATCACTTTAAAATTTCTTTTCCATAGAAGCATCTGCAACTTGCTCTAGTCGTCTGTAGATATTAGGTGAAAAGCCTTTTCGGATATATTTCATTATCCATGCCGACAACGAATATATTCGTATTTGAAGTTATTCAAAAAAAAAAATCGTGGGGGATACCACTCAGAGAGAATATTTCATATTCATGATGTCCGATTAGTTTGTATCTGTCCGGTTGTCAGTTCCGTTGGATATTGATAATTCAGAGAATTCCTTTAGCCATAATACCTTTAGGTATTTCACTCCTGCTCTGCCATTCAATGTTAAGAAAATCGTCTTAGACACACTATTGCAACACATGATTGGATCCTTACAATGTCTTCCCCAATCCGCATTTGCTGAATCTTTCAAATAACTATACATCTTGTGACTGCCAAAACTTTTCCCCAATTCGAAATACCTACCGAACATAGTGTCAGTGAAATATGCATCTTAGTTGAAATGACTGGATTTGTCTTTTTTTCATATTCTACCCGACATGCGGTGTAAGAGTCTATTACGCAACAGCTGAAACAACAGAGAGACAGATCTACTTTTTATTCCACGGATTACTTTCAGACTCGCTATTTAAATCCATTTTAGCTTATGTGTCTGTGTATTCATCTTGTTTTCTGGTGCTCGCACTTTTTGAGTTACTTCGATGAAATGTTTTGATCTAAAGACAAACGCTATTGAAAATGGCCGGGATGGGACCACATTTTCGACCACTTTCCATATAAGATTTTATTTTCACAACGTGTTGCGCGAATATCTGTCTTAAGCGAAGTGACGTAGGGTACTTAAGAGTCGGCCATGTCCCACTATAGACCCAAAACAGACCTTTTGCTTATTCTATGCATGGTTGTAATCGAATTCGATCCATTTTCCAGCATGATCTGCCGCTTTTAACGAAGACTACAGAGACCAAGTGTTATGTTAGATTCGCTATATGAATAACTGTATTAAACGAAGTGGTGTAGCGTATTTAATAGCGGACGTAGTCTCGCAGAAGAAGACAAGGCAAAATATTGCTAACTCGATTCACTTTTTGGCTTAAAATGTTATTTAATTAGTGTTTACATCTACTCTTGAAACATTTAAATCGCATTTTATCTCATGAGATAGTTTAAGCCGTAGATGCTTTAAAACATGTGATATATTTTAAAGCCCTTGGACAAAATTTATGTCAGACTCAACATGCAACTAATAGAGTAAACACAAAATTCGGCTTTAGCTTTTCGGTTAGAGAGAAGCAAAGAAAAAAAAAAAAAAGTTTGCATCGCTTTATCGAAGTTAATATCCATAAAATTTCATGCATAAACTGATTTAAATATTTATTCCACTGAACCAAATTGGCCTGAAAAACAATTATAAATATAAAAATTAACTTTTTACGTCGTAGTTTTTGTCGGTGCTGTTAGCGATCACGTCAAAATTCAAAAATTAGTTTTTTAATGCTAAGTGCCAAGCAATGGGCGAAATAGTCGAGTTCTTGCAAGGGAAGTTTGATGAAGTGTACTTTTTAAGAAAAAAAAAAAAAAAGCCCCTATACCTGTATAGAGTTCAACTTTACAAAAAAAAAAAAAAAAAGAAAAGCTAAACTCAACTAAATCATGTGCAACGGGACTGTGATGTGGAAGAAACAGAAATTAAGGAAAAAAAAAAACTAAGATAATGATAATCAACTTGATTGGACCGACTTGTAACTCCTTTAACTGGAATTAAAAATCTCTCATAATACTCACCACACAATCAACGCATTAATCATAGATTCAAACGAATATAAATTATATGCGCAGGCCTGGAGAAAGTGATTATTCAAATTCAACTTTTTTATGGCAGTGAAGCAGTGAAGCAGTTCCTTAGCATAATTCATCTTTTTTACCATTTAACAATTTATATATAAATCAAGTTATATATCAAGTAAAGTTTATTAAATAAATTTTTCTGTAATTTTTAATTAAATTGAACATTTTTCCCTTAAATTGGCAATAGGTATACTTTCAGCAAAACCGGCTAACGTATCAAGGGCACGTAGTCCTCTATCTAGCTTTAGATGTTCAACATCTTTACGTATTAAACTGCTTTGCTTTATGAGTTTAGCAATTGCCATACCAAACATCTGTACGCACTCTACCTGATGGCTGCACTGCTTTCCGTCAGTGCTCTGTAGTTCTTTTCCAATAATTATTAATTCTTCAGTTGCTTTACCTATATTCTCAATGCCTGCGTAATGTGTGCAGGCTTGAAGTTCAACGAAAAATTTCTTAGAAAATTGTAGGATTGTTTTAACGATTTCCATAATACAATCATTACTGTGCAGGGAATCCGTTGGAGAATTAATTGTGTTTATTAAATTTTCGCTACCAAAATCTCCAGCAATATTGCTACCAGCATCTGTTAGAGTCTCTCCTAAGGAGTTTGAATTCTTCTTTAAGTTATCACTACTAACGGCTTCAGCAATACTGGCACTTGTATTCTGTAGAACCTCTGCTAAACTATTTAAATTGTTCTCCAAATTCTCGCCACTAATGGCCTCAGCAACATTGCTACCAAAATTTTTTGGAATTTCTGCTAAGAAGCACGAATTCTTGTTTAGATTGTCACCAGTAAAGGTATCAGCAGCACTGGGTACGCAGTTTGAATTCTCCTTTAAATACTTGGCAGCACTGTCAGTTGAATCCTTTAGATCCTCTGCTAAGGAGCTTGAATTCCCCTTTAAATTCTCAGTGGTAGCAGCGTCTGTTGGAATCTCTGCTAAGGAAATTGAACTCTTCACTAAATCCTGCTCATTAACGACGTCTATACTGTTCAAAATATCAACTAATGAAGTTAAATTTTCCCTTAGATTGGCAACAGTGGAAGCCAGAGTCGTATTGGATGTTGAATTTTGTAGCGGTTGGTTTGAAGAGTTGGATTTCTTCTTGGATGACTTCTCCTTATTGGGGGTCTGAGTAGGCTTACTGCCCCTGTTTTGTGGAGACTGCATAATAGAATTAAAAGCATTTTGTATATTATCACCGCTCAAAGCCTCACTGACTTTGGCACCGGCATCTTGGAAAGACTTTGCTATAGTGTTAAATACTTTCTTTATATTTTCATTGCCAACTGGCCTTTTCCTTTGTAAGACAAAATAATAATATTATGATTAGTTCGAGTTTATTACGCAATAAACTATTGCTTACCACATTTGTCACTAGGCAGGAGAACACAAGCAAGACACAGAATACCGTTAATTTCATATCGAATTTAAAATTTTTATTTTAATTAATTCAATGTTTCGTTTGTCGTGAAATCTCTTCGTTTTTATAACAATTTATGATGACCTTAAGCACAATCGATTCTAACCATGCAAATGGAAATTTTCACGAATACATCCAATAATTAAAAAAAAAAAAAGATTTCAATACAAATTTACTGCAATAGTATTTTGTTTTGTTTGTATGTAGCATGCGCACGTACTGAAATATATTTTTTGCACGCTCTGCACTGAAGAATAAAATTTAGTTAGTCTTGCTATTCGGTTTGGAAATGCGCATCGGAGCGATTATATAGAATATGGTCGCTTGTCTGGCTTGTCTATCGTTTGTCTATAAGTTGGTTCGTCCACTTTTGATCTCATTTGGAATACTTGATGGATGAATCACCCATAATATTACGATCCTCTGTTTTTTTTTTAATATGAACGTCTGCTAAGAAAGGTAGGTTTTTCTTTAAATTGTCATCACTAACGGCTTCAGCAACACTGGTAGCTGTATTCTTTGGAACCACCGGTAGGGAGCTAGGGTTGTTCTTTAAAATGTCACCACTAACGGCTTCGGCAATTACATTCTTAAGAGCCTCGGGTAAGGAGCTTGAATTTTTCTTTAAATTCTCGCCACTAGTATCTTCAGCAGCACGAGCAGTTGTATTCTTAAGAAACCCTGCTAAGAAACGTAGGTTCTTCGTTTAATTGTCATCACTAACGGCCTCGGCAACACTGGCAGATGCATTCTTCAGTACTTCTGCTAAATTTGCTTAAACTCTCGCCACTAACAAATTGAGCAACACTGGTAGTTGTATTCTTTAGAACTTCTGGTGAGGAGGTTGAGTTCCTCTCGCCACTACTAACCTCAGCAACGCGAGCAGTTGTATTCTTTGGAGCCACCGTTGCGGAGCTTGGGTTCTTCTTTAAAATGTCACCACTAACGGCTTCGGCAACACTGGTAAACGCTTTCTTAAGAGCCTCTGGTAAGGAGCTTGAAATCTTATTTAAATTGTTGCCACTAACAGCCTCTGCAGCACTGGTACCAGCATCTTTTGGAACCTTTGCTAAGGAGTTTGACTTCCTCGTTTTTACGAGTATATCCAGCAATTTAAAAAAAAAGTAATGGAAAAATACCGTTTTGTTTGTATGCAACATGTATATGTATTTTAATACATTCTTTCACGCTGTTTAATAAAGAATGCAATTTACTTGGTGATGGTTCAGTAAGTTAGTTCGTGTGCTTTTGTTCTCACTCGGAATAATGGATGGATGAATCACCGCCAAATAAACAGAACAGAGAGAGAAAGAGAGAGAGAAAGAAAGAGAGTGTGTGAGAGAGAGAGAGAGAAAGAGAGA
>KK502745.1:86936-116444 GCA_000688735.1 Glossina austeni | reverse complement strand
CCTTATTTTTTTTCTTTTTTTTCATCCACCTGAGTAGCCGAAGATAAAGAATCTCGACTAGCAATTCAATGGTCATGGATTCGAAGCTCAAGTACGGAAGCGTTTTCAATACACGCGAGAACTTTAGATGGCAGTGCTTTAAGCATTTAATCTTCGAATTTATTATAATCATAATAATAATATAATATATGTGTATATAATATATATAATATATATATATATAATATAACAATCATAATATTTTTTTTTTTTTTTGATTATTTGTATATTTTACATTCAAAGTGATTAAATTTTTATATAAAGAAGAAAAAGAGAACAGAGACAATATAAACAATATTAATATGATGTTTAAATCAATAAAAAAAAAAAACTTTATAAATTTAGAAAATTTATTTAAATAAACTAAAGAGGAAAATGAAATTTATTTCTCCGTGGAATGAATGTCTTGGATATATAGCACCTTTTCAAACTTCTTATCTCATTCGATTCATCCAAAGGAGAGAAATTTGCCAAAGGCTTATCTGCCTGGCAAGATATTTTAAGGAAATGCGTTGATGTTTCTAATGCTTTATGACTGAAAAGTCCAGGTCATCATGAATACTTTTGCTGCTAACAAAGCTCGGGGCACTAAGAAGAAGAATCAGGCGGAGAGCTTGAAATAGATATTCTTGGAATATTTCAACATTAGAGTTGTCTAGGTTGGCAGCTAGCTGGCTGCTCTTGTGGAAAACGCATTTATTGCTTAAATTATTTACTTAAGATTCTGAACGACTATAGCCAATGGAGTAGAGTGTCTTCTGGTATTTAAGTCAAGTTTGCAGGCGTTTGCAGCTTCAAATATGATTTTTTTTAATGTGTAAGCGAAGATAGAGAACTTGATTATAAATAATTTCTCTAAAAACTATTCAATTTTATTGTGAACACATTACGTTAACACATTATATTAACTGTAGTAGATTTATGCAGTAGATGCTTGCATGCATTCATGCATGCATGGTATGAATGATAAATGTAAACATGTGTTGAAAACATATATAAAATATATGCATAAATAAAAGGATTTGTTTACGAACCAATTAATCAATAATCAGTGAAATCAAGCTGCTTTAAAAACTGACTTAAAACATGTTTCTCTTAACCCAAATATAGTATAGAGAGGAAAAAGAAAAAAAAGAAAAAAAACAAAAATGAAATGAAAAAAACATGCTCATGCACATCTTTTGCATTACATTTGAAAAGATGAACAAAAAAACAACCAACCGCACCCATTTCATGGCCAGCACCAGCAAATATATGTTGTGTACGAATTGGCGATTAGATGATGACTCGACTTCGTATTAATATGTGTTTCATTCAAAAAGGCGAAAAGAGCTGTTAAGTGTTATCATAACATGTTGTTTCTTGTACCATAAATGCAATCATTTTTTTTTTTTTTTTTTTTTTTTTTTTTTTTTTCTGTCCAAACAAAACGGTGTAATATTATGCTTTAACTTGCTACTGGCTTTAAAAGAAAAAAAAAAATTTGCCGCCACACATATCTGCGCAAAAGACATGAACACATATATGTATGCATATGTATCTCGGTGTAATTTTGATGAAATTTATTAAACGTTAAAATATTTACCATTCATACCTATTGTAGAGCAAGAAAATTGAAAGCCTTTCCGAATCTTTTTTTGTTTGTTTTTTGGCTTTCGAATCGATCTCTAATAACTATGGCTTGTGATCATTGCAAAGTTAATCATCATTTACCTAATGCTCTCTACGGTAAATATATTCACTTAAGTTTCCTTTCTTTTTTATACCCATTACCCAGAAGGAAGCTTCAAAACTTCCACAAAGTACTTATATTCTCGATCACCATCACAAATTCTGAGCCGATTTAAGCATATCCGTCTGTCTGTCTGTGTAGTGTCTGTTGCACACAGATTCTCCTGGCCCTAAGAATGAAGCGATTGCTTTTAAATTCGGCACATGGGCTGATGCTTTAGAACCTGGGAAAAAATTGAAAGAATCGGCCACGCCTACCTAATATGATAAGACATCAAATTTCTCTTTTTTGACAATATCAAATTTAGGAAGCATCTGAACGCGTTTCTCTGTTTTTGTGTCCATCTGTCCATCTGCCCAACGTTGTAGTATCTTTCTTCCGTTCGCAAAAATTGGGATACCGCCCACAAATTTTTCCAAAAAGATTTGAAAATAACCTAAACCAGGGCACGCTTGCAATGCTCACACGTTTATTCCCACAAAAAATGTGAAAGCCTTTGCTCTTCGCTTTTTTTACTCCTTTCGCATATGAATCTTCACTTTTATTCTGAAAACAGAAAAAATCATCCGTGCCCATCCAACGTTATTGAGTAAGAAAATCTAGTTCTTTTCCTTTTTTTAGTCTTTTTTAGGATAACGGTGATGATAACGAAGGACTATAATATTATATTAGAATACGATTTCCTTAGTTGTTTCTCTATCAAACATGTTGTTCAGACGACGTTTAGTAGCTCGCGTTGTCCTATACAATGCAAGGAAAACGTGCACCGATACGAACCATTTTCAATAGCGTTAATCCTTTGGTCAAAACATGTCGCTGCACCAATTTTCATTAAACCACGTAGGTTAAACATAAATTTACATCACACCGACAGACGGACAGACAGGCTTAGATCAATTCAAATTATGATTCTGGAAGCAACTAATGAGAACTAACGTTGAACTGCCTCAATAAGTTTAATGTGACTTCTATTCGTATCTCAAGTACTGTGGAGTTTACTTTAGCTATAGCTATAGCGAGTGCGTAGTCGGTAAAGATGTAACAAAGGTGGCTTATTGGACACGTATAGACTAGGCTACGATCTGTAAGGTCTCTTTCTCCTTCTTTTTTTCTTTCTGATAGGTTATATCTCCTGAGTCATTGGTTCCTTTCTTTCTGACTGTCGTCTTACTACACGAATTGATTATATCCCCTGAGTGATTAGTTCATCGGTTTTTTTTTTTTTTTTTTGTTATGTAACCAATCACTCAGGGTATGTTCGTTATTTATGTAATACAGTGATGGTTGGGAAGAAGTTAGCAAAGAAGCTAAATGTTACGCCTCTGCCGCCACTACTCCAAGGTGAACTCTACGACAATGAGATTTGAACGCGCGTTCGTATTAAAAAAAAAAGTAGACAACAGCTGTGCATGCTCGGGTAGGTTTAACTTATACGAAATCCATAACAAATTGAAAAGTGAAGTTGTGTGCGAAAGATAATAGAGAAGATCAGAAGACAGTTTACGTATTATTCCTCATGAACATGTGTCCATGAGAAAGTTTTATTCGGATAGCGCTTTTGGTCACTTTTAACCAAAAACAACAACTTATTGATCATTCCCAGCATTGCTTTGAGTAGTTCAGGTAAACTCAAAAAGGGCGATATGTGGCAATGAATGGGCCGGTAAAAATTTCGACATACACTCTGCTAAAATTAACAGCGCCCCGCCAGTATTACAGAAATTATGAAAATTTGCTTTTTTTCCTTGTTTTTTTACTCTTTTTTTTTTTAAGATATAATTGGTGGTTATAAAAAATTCGATCAAAAAAAAACATAATTTCCTTACTTTGAAGGTTTTTTTATTTCCACATTTTCACCAAATCAGAAAATATTTGGCTTGTGTGTAATGCTCCTTGGTTGCCTAGATAAATAAAAGGCAGCTCCCTGTGCAAGATAGGTTGTACCTATTTTCCTATGAGCCTGTGAGGCACATCATGGTATGATTTGTTCGGGCTCGGATTTGCGATTTTATGATTATTAATTTGGCCAGAGACATAAATTCTCTGAGTAAAATCTTCAAGCGCCACCATCTAAGGCTACCAATTTTATTGAAAACTCTAACCTACATGAGTTTTTAACTCACGACCATTGAGCTATTAGTCGAGATCTTTCCCTTCCTTAGCCACTTGAGCGGGACGTCTTAAGAGTAAAAAGCCATGAGCTTTTTAAATTATTTGATATGAAAAGTTATATAAGAAAAAGAAGAAGAACGTTTCAATTCTGCTAACCTAAGATATAACCTATCGTTTGGGCTTTTCATCCAAATTTATTGTCTATTAATATTTTTGGAATAGAGAAAATCGGTATTTTCAAGTATTGCCCATTAGTGTGTGTTGGATCTAATTCTATAGCAACAAATTCTGCAAAGTGAATAAAAGATCGCTTAGTAATTCGCAGTATAGGAGTTTTCGCTTTGCTCCTACAATATTTCGACAGACGAGTAGAAGGACAGAGGATCAGGAGGGCCGAAGGAGATAGATTTGAATACGAACAACAAATTTTGCATACTAAAGGCAATATAATTGAAACGCGAGCCTTATTACTTTTCGCTTTTAAGAAATATAAACTGTTTTCGCTCCTAAACGTTCTTGTTTTCGCTTATAAACTTTACTGTTTTCGCTTTTAAGAAAGATTCTCTGAAAAACTCAGAAAAACCAGAAAAAACAGGGAAGCAATTAAACAAATAAATATCCATTCACATAAATCTAAAGATGATTAAGTAAGAAACGGGCATACTTCGCCAGATTTGACGTATTTTTAAAGCTTCCCTGTGCCTTTGCGTACCTCAAATTTTGAAAATTAATTTGGGACATCTTGTCATTTAGTTGCCCATCTTTTATCTATTATTTCGTGGAAATCATTACCAACGACATCTTATATTTGTTTTGTAAGTAAATTTTTTATATTTTCCCCTTAAAAATTTTATGCTTTACTCACATTCTACTATACTCGACTTATTCATCCTGCTCACTTTCAATAGCTTTTATCAATGACAATCAACATTTTTATCTTATTTCGTCTTTTAAGTTTACGTTCATTGACAATACTGTCCTTAAAATTCACTTTTGAAAAATGACACCAGATGGCACTAGCAAAAGCAGCATTTTTTTATTTACAAGTTTCAAAAAGCTTAGATAAATATATAAAAATAAAAAATGTATTTACAAAAGCATAGTTTTAGGCATTTTTGAATTAATTCTCGAAGAGAAGAGAAGTAAACAAAAAAATATCAAATAATATATCAACGAATCCAATATAAATAAAAACTATAAAAGAGTGCAAGAGAGAGAGAAAAAAATGCAAGCAGTAAAAAGAAAGGAAAAGAAAGATGTTATCAGAGGGAGCTAAGTAAAAAGAGAGGCTAAGATATATTTTCAAATAAGAGGCAATAGAAACTCACGAAACTAATAGCAATTAAATTGCTTGCGTTCTCGTTACTCTGTTTATGCTTTCTTGGTATGACGTCACACTGCATGAAACATTTATGTAGCATAAGCTTATATGATTCTGTGTTTTTTTAATGAATTAGCGCTACGGCACACAAACATGTGTCTGCCAAGAATGAAAAACCAAAGGTAGGCAGCAAACATGGCTTGTTTTTGTTTCACCGGTTTTTCCTTTAAAATTTTCAATTCCGTTATTTTATGAAAAAACATGAAGAAATTTTTTATATTAAAACAAGCAAAAATACAATCGTGTTAGTCACTCTACTCCAGCCTACAGTTATTCATGGAATGATTTTTCAAAATGAAGCTTTATATGGAAAGTGGTCGAAAAAGTTGTCCGATCCGAACCATTTTCAAGAGCATGTGTCGTCAAATTGTTGCGACCTTTAGGTTGACCACAAGAAAAGAAGATGGACACACAAATTTAGATCTATTCAGAAAGAGATTCACAAAGTGATCCTGAATTGATCGGTATAGTAAAAGTTGGGTTTATCTCAAATTCTTCTGGGTGTAGAGGTGCATTCCAACTTTGAAACTAGCCAAGGATTCGTAAACCTTAAAAGGATTTTGAAGCGTTATTAAGATGCTAAAAAAAACAATTAATTTTTGATACACTGTAGTGTTGAGTAGGCGTGGTCAGTTTTTTCCATTTTTCCAGCATTGCCCATAGAATATTCATTCAAATTTTTATACATTTATTTGCTATAGTTTATGAGCAATGAACAAAAAAACAATTTTTCATTCCCTTTGAAAAGCAGAGATATTCTCCTTTTACATAATATTGTGGCCATGTCCTTCAACCGATTTGGCCCATTTCTAATACCAACCTGCGTGCAAGAATTTCCAATGTTTCTGCCAAGTTTACAGTCGATAGCTTTAGTTTTGCGGCCAGGAGAATGTTTACAATAAATATTACACAGACGGACAGACGGTCAGACGAACATGCTTAAATCGATCAAGAACGTATATACTTTTTGGAATGTCTGATGCTTCCTCTCAGGCGTTGCAAACGTTTTGACAAAACGAGTATACCCTTCATCCGTTGTTGATGGGTATAATAAAAAACTTTCTTTTTTTGACATGAGCTCCTCTGCTGACATTTTACTCTTAAAAAAAATGAGTTAAGAAGTTTTCTTCAGCACCGTAAGAATAACGTAAACCTTACATAAGAGAAAATGTTCCAAATAAATTGCTTAACCTCTCGTAAATAAATTCACGAAAATGACCCATAATTTCGCGCTTGCACAGTAATATTGTCCCTTAATGGTAATAAAACGATGGGTTATAAATTTTCTATACAATATTATCCATTTATTTTTTTAAATTTTTGTTTACAATTTTTATTTATTTCTTTTTTCACATTACATTCATAAACGTGTACAATTTCATTATATTTTCATTTTTATTTTCATTTTTTTTTTTTGTTTTTTTTACGTTTATTACATTAAGTTCTTTTTTGTTCTTTTGAATGAGTGTAAATTATTTCTATTTTTTTTTTTTTTTTTTTAATTCTTTTTTGCTTGCGTGTCTAACTTAGTTCAATAAGAACATTAACCACGCATATGAAACATCTATGTATAAATCTAATCACATGGTTTTTTATGAAATATGTATGAATGTGAGATTGATTGTAAAATGCAAAAGAAGAACAGAAACGTCACTGTAACGTGAACATTGTATACCCACCACCTGAAGCGGATTTAATGTAAGTAAGAAAAAAAAAAAAAAAATCAAAAAAACATTTTATACGATTTGAAAACTTTTTACGATTCACTTTTCATACCTTTCGCTACATTGTTGATGATAATGGGTCAGGAGAAAGTGTATAAGTGTATGTATCCGTTAAAGGGATTTTTTTTTTTTTATTTTGTTTAAAACAAAAAAATGTTAGTTTTTAATTTAAAAACAATTTAAATTCTATTTTTGTACGAAGCACACTATTCACTTACTCTTTACCTCATCATGACTACCGTCAAATGTTTAGATGATTTTTGCGTTTCGCAAGCAGACTTTTTCAAGGAAGAATGTTAGAGTCCGCTTTAGTGATTTCCTTACTAGGAAATACTTCCTTTAGTAATTGTAGCCAATGGATTTTATAAGCAAATTAAAAACACACTACTCACTTACTCTTTACTTCTTAATGACTACAATTGAATGCTTAGATGATTTTCGTGTTTCACAAGGACGTTCTATTCAAGGAAGAATTTTAAAGTCCTCTTTAAGCTTTCCTTACTAGGAAATATTTCCTTTAGTAATTGTAACCAAAGCCATGACACAAAATGTTGCTGATTCTATCTAGTCTGATAAGATTGATTAGTAGAAAGTAATCAAAACCAAGTTGAGTTTCCCAAAAGAAATTTTGATAAGAATCTTGAACAATTTTCGCTATTTGTCTTGTCATAGAACCTAACATTTATGACCTTACTGTAGGCTTTAATATTCAATGCTTTATCAACCTTATAATAAAATGATCGAAATCGTTATAAATAGTAAATCATGTCCAGTCTAAGCCCTTTGACGAATATGCGATAAAACCATTTACGGACAACGTTGAGATATAAAGAGCGCGCCCTGCTCAGTTGCAAAACATTTCGATTTTAGCCTTCAAAGTCTCTTAATAGCAATTTAGAACACACGCGGTGCGACCCCTGCGTGCAGCATTCAGTCGTGTCCGCTAAATCCTGTTTATCCGAGTAGACAAGACTTTTTGAATTCGAAAATGTGAGGCTGGTTGCTATACTCGCTAATAGAGAGTTGTGGAGAAAGAGGGAAACGGGCGAGAATAGATCGTAAGTTACCTTCTTTTCCAAGACTTTGCAAACTGAATTTCGAAGGATCATCAACAAAAGCTGAAATTTTTCTGTCAACATTTGCATATATAAGCGAGTACTTCAGTAATAGATGCGCAGGAAGAAGAACATGAAATCTCATGCCGTAGTCCTTCAGTGACAAGATATCTACCTATCTGCCGGGTGTCAGCTTTATATGAAATGAAATGTTGGCTGAAATTGTAGCCAACAAATAATAATAAATATTATTATATGAAGCTTTATAAGTCAAAAAAATTTTAAATTTTTAATATCTTATGATGAAAATTCTTAGCATAGCTCAAGGAGTCAGCTTCTTTAAGCTTTAAGCTTTAAGAATTTTATGTCAGTTTTATGCTTACTAAAGTTATTCGAAATATGCGAACAGAATAGCATACGTTAGGGGATAAAAAATCTGAAGCTAATCAAGAATATTTGACAGAGTCTTAATGTATTGCAAACGTAAGGACAAGTCCATTATAGCATATTTTAAGGCCAAAAATAATATGACTGTTATGCGAAAGATTTTAAGGTCTGGGATATTCATGGTCGGGGATATTTATGTATTGTTTAAAGGTGGTGGGCACAAAAGAGAAAAAGAAGAAAAGAAAAAATGAAGGCCGGACAATAAAAAATACGCTTCATTCAATTTAATTTCAAGTTTTGGTCTTATAATCAAGTTTGGCTGTTCGCTATGATTTATCTCATTGTCGTATTCGACATTTGTTTTCATATTTCAAATGCAATTTTTTTTTTTTAATTTTTTGGTTTTTTTTTCGTCTTTTGTGATTTATTTATTTTTCAATATTTCGAAATTTAGTTGGTGTTGTTTTTTTATCATTGAATTTGATGTGCACATATTGATAAAGTAATCTTTTGTTGTTGTTGCTGTGGGGTGACCATACATTTGTGTAACATCTGTATTTTTTGTTTTTTTGTTTTGTTTAATTTTCTAATTGATTGGCTTTTATTTCATTTTATTGGAGGACATTCAATCTGTTTTTTTTTCTTTTTTTTTTTCTTAATTAATATTACAATTAATTTTAGCTATTTGTACAAATATCTAATCATTTACAAACGTACTTACATACCCATATATATATATATATATATATATTTATTTATTTTTAATTATTTACAGTTTTTATTAATATTTTTATTATATATTATTTTTTTATTAATTTTTTTTTTAAATCAGTTAGTAAGTTAACGTTGTTTTCTTTATTAAAGTATCCTGAATAAGTGCTTCAGTTAAATAGCATTTCTATCGTACTCTGATATTATAGAGTTAGTGTGTGATGTCCAATCTCATTAACGTCTTAATTTATTTGTCATTAATTTAACTAATAGTTTTATTGAAATTATTTATTTATTTTAATTATTTTTTTATTTTTTTTTTCTTTCTCAACAACGGATATGTTAGTTTTACAAAATATACGGTTTTCGTTTCTCTTTTGTTTTTTTTTTTTTGTTTCTCTTGTTATCAATAGATAAAAATGAAATTAATTTTTTTTAGAATATAATTTTTATGTGAAAATGTATTCATATCTATATCTCCGAAATCATGTTTTCGCAATCGTCTTATGAAGTTATTATAAAAGTAATTATTATACGGAATTGTTGGAGAAAAATTCATTTTTTTTTCTTTTTTGAAAATGCAAAGCATTGAAACCAGACCAGAATCCGTTCAGAGGGTGTCAGTCAATATTAATGTAATTGCGATATAGTTATATGTATATATATATATATATATATATATATTTAAATTTAGTTAAATCTCAAGTTTTTTCAATTTAAAGAAACTTTACTTTCTGCATATAGTTGAACCGATTTGATGAATTTTACCTTATTTCCCGAATGAAGTTTTGAAACGAAGGCATACATCGTTTTTAGAGCAAGCGTTGGATCTTATAGTGACACAAATTAAATCATAGATTATGAAAAGATACTTTCTATAGGCAGTTGTAGAACCCGGAAGTACGCTTTAGAGGGCTCTTAATATCTGTCGATACGTTCGCTTCCTTCCCTCTGTTTATAAGTCTATACATATAAAAGCACTTGAAAAATTTAAAGACAGAGGGACATAAATGTATATGCATGTATGGAAGTGTATAGATTTGCATGTTTGTTTGTTTTTCTTTTTGTGGACATTTATTTTGGCAACTATCGAGCCGGCTCCTAATGGTTTATTAATCCTGATTATATTATCCTGCCGCCTTCGTCCTTGCTTGAGATCATGGGTTCGAATGTCGCCTTCGCCTTTGCATCGAAGCGTGTCTTGCAAAAGACTGGCGCAATTCCTTCATCTTTCCATCGATGACCGCAGGAAGTTACCTGACGTAATTTTTATTTCCATAGATCTGAAAAATACTGCCAAGCCGAAGGAACGAAAAATCATACCGCAACCGCTTTCGCATTACTTTGGGATGGGGCCCCAATAGACCGTGGATCTTCACTATGTCATCCTGCGTTCTCTGTCTTCGCCTGAGGTTAAAAGCTCCCATAATGCCTTCGTCAGGCGGACTTTAGCGTACATGTTTTCATATATCCAGATGTGTATGTACATATGCATATATGTTTTTCAATATTTCGCCATTATATAAAGAAGTCGTGCGAGCCCATATGTGTTTGCGTGTGTGTGTACTATTAACTGTGCCCCCCTGTTTATTAGTCTATCTTCGGAAAGGACGTTAGCGCAAAGGCACTTAAGCGGAAATTTTTGAACCGATTTATTTATAATGGTCTTGATGTAAGTTTGTATTTTGTGTTTGATTTCTCACAAAGGGAAAGGCCTCCAAAATATGTATATATTCGTAATCATTAAAAGATTCTATGACAAATTAATCGTGTCGCGCTTACAATGCCTTCAACTTTTCAATTCAATTCCAAATAACACGATCCAGAATGTCAACAAAATTCGAAGAGTCGAATTTTTTATTTACAGGTCAACACATTCCCATTCAAACAATCACGCCCATTAAACTTAATGAAGTGCAATTTATAATCTTTAACAGATCTAACTAATCCAAAATTTTTTGCAGACTTTTGGAAGAATTATTGAAAAAGTAAAGCGAAACGATACTCCTACCGCTTATAAAATACTTTACAATGTGTATGCAGGACTTTGAGCTCAGTATCCAATTATACACGCAATTCTCTTTTTACACGATTTTTTTACACGAATTTGATTTAACACGAGTTCAAAAGAAATTAAAAATTTCTTTTTTTACACGAATTATTTTGTTTTAACACGATTTTTAATATTCCAGGAATTTTTCTTGAACTTCTCTTATATTTATGAATTTCAGATATAATTCCCTTTTTCTAAAGTAGAATTTATTTTTTATAAACTATTTAATGAATTAAAATGTGTAAGCACGACATAAATTAAGTCAACTCTAACAAGAACTTTTTAATATTCTTTACACCTAATTCTCTTTTTACACAAATTTTTTTTGCACGTATTTTTTGCGAAAGTATCTACCGTATAAAAAGAGAATTAGGTATATATCCCAAAATCTTTGTATAAGTTCTTCATTTATTTGCCTGACTTAGAAGAAGAAGAACGCAATCATTAGAAGAGACTTTTTAAGATCAGGGTACAAGTCAATGAAAAAGTAATTCCAGAAGAAGCTTAAAAAGAAATGTAATTCCACCTATGAAGTAGACTCTATCGGATGAACATGTTCCAAAAAATTTTTTATAGTTTGAAAAAGTATGCACTACTTCATGAGGCGTTTGTTGAAAAATTCCCTGAACTGAAAATGATGATGGCAGCGCTTGTTCATTAAAGTTGTGGAATATATTTGTGGGTGCATTGATAAGTACTCAGAATGAATTTCAGCAATTTTGGACGTAGATTTGTTCATTTGGGTGAGTCGATGCGTTTTTGCAGAAGTGATAAAAACGAATTATCGGATTGTCTCTAAGTAATTCTTTCTGCAAAGCAAGATAGGCCTAAGCAAACTCAACAACGGGTTGGAATCTCTGTATGGCATCTCTGGATCATCATTTAGCCGAGTAAATTGTCCTTAGATCAGTTGAAACATGACTATACCGGCTTTAGTGAAGTTGAACGTTCGGTGCGGGCAAACAAGGTGCACATCAACGAAAACATGGCTTCACGGGAGTGAAAATCGATTCCAAAAAAAACGAAAGTTTGTTTCTTCCACTGGGAAAATGATGGCGACTATTTTCGAAGATAGCCATGGGTTTGTCTTAATCGGTTATGCAGTAGAAGGAAAAACCAATAAAGGCATCCATTATGAATAATCACTTGATGAGGTGAAGGCAGAAATCGTGAAAAAAATACCCTCTTTCCCTAGAATACTATAGCACTTCAGCCCTTACTATACAGAAAATGGACGACTTGGGGTTAGATCTGCTTCACCGCTCTCCTTGCACCCACGCGACTCTTTTATTGTTCCTTAAGCTCACAGAACAGAGATTTTTATCAAATCAAGATCACTCATCCGAACCACATTTTTTACATCAATTTAGTTAGGACGAGTGGCCGTAAAAACAGTCCGATCCAATCCATTTTGAATAGACCTCATCGCTGGGTCCCAAGATGTCAATGGACCAAACTCTCTCAAAACATTTCAAAAATTGCGATCTGTAGATCGAAAGCACGAATACTTGAGGAGACATCGAATGGACAGAGGGACAAACATGTTTAAATCAATTTAGAAAATGATTCCAAATTAATGTATGGAATAAAAGATGAATCTGTCTTGAGTCCTTCGAACAACCTCTCTGCCATAGGTGTTCTAGGATGCAAGTATTGGGAAGAGAGAATTGAAGAAATGGAGGCGCCCGCAAAGGAATATTATACGATCCCATCCAATCCCTTTTCAATAGACGTCAACATAGCAAACTTCCTCGAAATATTTCAAAAATTTCATAGATTGAACATAAGAGTACATGGAGAGACTTCGAATGGACAGAGGGACAAACATGTTTAAATCGATTCAGAAAATAATTCTAAATCAATCTATTTAATAAAAGATCGTTCTGTCTTAAGTCCTTCCAACAAACACTCTGCCGCATGCATTATAGGGCATAAATATTGAGAAGAGAGATTCGAGAAAGGGAAGGCGCCGCCCCCAAAGAAATAAAATACATTTGCATTTATTCATAGCTTAGTTTAAGAAATTGAGTTGAACTAACATTCGTTATTAGCAGATAGAAAAGGAACGTAATAAACATTACGATGATGAAGAAAGGATTGAAGAGAGAGAAATGGAAATATTTTTCTTTAATTTGGAGCGAAATGTCTTACATAACTGTTAATTTTTGATGATTGGCTGGTGACATACTTTTTTGATAGTAAAAAAAAAAAAAAATTATTTTATTTTTCTTTTCTTTTTTTTTTTTTTTGGAAGATCTTTAAATACTATGGAACTTATTATAGCCCATCGTAAAATATTTAAAACAGTCAGTTAAGCACTTTGGCTTTGTAAAGGTAATAATATAAAAAATCTATTCATCGAAAATACTTAAAGTAAATCTAACTTAAACTACATATCCTTATGAGTGCTTTTATAAGTAAAATAAAATTAAATAAAATAAAATTATATAAAATAAAAGAAAATAAAAGAAAAACAAGAAAATAAGTTACGCATGCGTTAACGCGCGTCAAGCGCATTGTAACAAAATATAAACAAACATATCAATGTTTAGTAAATGTGAGCTGCACCACGAAGATTTTAATTTATTGTTTTGAAAAACTCTTACTACAGATAATCACACACATACATACATACATACATACATGCATGTATATAATTTATATATATATGTATATATATATGTGTGTAGGTATGTGTTCTTATATTTTATTCTTATTTTAAATATATTTTTTTATTTCATTTTATTTGATTTATTTTTATTTTGTTTTCTTCCTGTTTGTTTTACTCTTTTATTTCATACAGTCATGCATCCATTATTTTTTTATTTTGTTTTTGTTTTCTTGATTCATATCGCCGTTCATTTTCGTTCATTCATTCATCATTAAAAACCCTGTAATCTCATATATTCGTTAATATCCTTATTAATTAGTTAATTGTTATACACGATTAAACATTAAACACATCACACATACACATGTATATTTTTGCATTTAGTGGCACAATTATTTTGTAGCTTTTTTTTTTTATATATCCAGCTACAGGTTCTCTTTTCCCAATTTTTGTTTTCTTTTTTCTCATAAATTCTTTCTTTATCTCTTCATTAAATAAATATCTTATAGTAAATTATTTCTAAACATACCTGATTCATACACTTATACAAACATATATATAAAAATTAAAAATGTTAGTAAGACCAACAAGAAAGAAAATTATATGCGGTTGTGACCGAATCTTTTATACTCATCACTGTTATCCCAAAAACAAAGACATTAATAAGGAGGGAAAATAAATTTCCGTACTCTACATGGTTTGGTGGGTGTGGCTGATTTTTTTTTATTATTGTAAAATGAAAGTGGAAATTTATATCGTGTGTATGTCGTAGTTTACCTAAAAATGGGCAAAAACATCCAAAAATCTAAGATGTTCTCGATTTATATTGTACTGTGGGCGTGTCCTTTTTGAACATTAATTGGCGTGCAACAATTTCTTTTCTTTTGCCAAATTTGAAGTAAAATCTCCATTTTTCCGGCCGCAGGCACTTTTACCACAGCAAATAAAAGAAAGCTGAACAGAAGGACTGACAATCACATCTGGAACGATTCAGGTTTGATACTAATCAATAATATATTGGCTCCAAAGGGTCTCTGAAAAATCTGGAAAATCTGATACAATGATGAAATTTCTATTTAAAGAGCAGGCGTGGCCGCTTTTCTCCAATTTCGTATAGAAAATGGAAATTTTTATCATTGTATTTGCTGTGCTTTATTTTTGAAAATAGAATTGATTTCAGGTTATGTTGTACTATGGACCCTTGACTGCTTTGATCTACTTTCAATACCAGGCTGTGTGCAAAGCCTTCCACTGTTGCTGGCAGACTTGAGAGACTTAGCTTCATTTTGGTGACTGGAACGTTGCACAGACGGACAGATATACAGACATGCTTAAATTGGTTTAGAATTTAATACTTGAAAACGTTTTGATAAAATGTATATATACCTTGGTGATGGGTCTAATAATGCTTAAAACAAATCAAAAAGAGATATAAAGACTTTAAAGCTATGTGCATACCGAGTCTTTGATGTACGTAAAGCTTGCAGGTATATACAAAGTTTTTGATGGGAGTCCAACTGCGCTTTAAGAAAATTTTCTCTCAAAACCAGGGAAAAAAGTTTTATTTAATATAAATTTTTTTTTTTTTTTATATCCCCACCGTAGAAATTGTACGGGATTTGTATAAAAGCTAACTATGCGAAGGAAGCATATTGGATTTATCCATTGATTGCAACGCATAGAAATACGCATCACAAGTCTCTTAAAGTCTAAATATTTGTGAATGCGACGCGGCAAATAAATCGATTTAGTTAAGCTTTGTTATTGTTTGCCTATGTCTGTGGCCATGGTATTCATTATTATGATCTCATAACTTTGTCTTCATTCTCAAATTACTCTGGCTTGTGCTTTTTTTTTCGCCAGATCTGCTTAAAAACCGACAAATATCTTTTCTCTTTTCTTGCATAACCCTCTCAAAGAAGAATCATTTTGATGTGAGGATAATTGAGTTTGAAATTTTACATTGATGGAGACTGTATAACTAATCAAAGCATAAGCCGCTTCGGGTATATTCATGCGTTTACTCTGAAATCGCTTCCAGTGAATTCGGCCATAACCGTAATTTCAGCTGATAGCAAAAAGTCAAAATTGCAAACATTTTGTGATTACAAGTGAAATTAAATTAAGTCAAAAATCGTGATTTCGATTACTTTCGTTATTTCAGGTGAAATCAAACAAAATATTACGATTACCAGCATTTCCGTGATTTCTTACGAAATGAAGCAAAAAAAGGGGTTAGAAGCATTTTGGTGATTTCATCCGATATCAAGCAAAAAATCGCGGTTTCGGACATTTGCATAATTTCAGCTGAGCTCAAGAAAACAATCAAGACTATGCACATTTCCTGATTTCAGGAGAAGTCTAATAAAATATTAAGATTACAAAAATTTCCGTGATTTCTCACGAAATCAAGCAAAAAAGAGGGTAGAAGCATTTCGGTGATTTCATTTGATATCAAGCAAAAAATAGCGATGTCGGATATTTCCTTAATTTCAGCTGAACTCAAGAAAGCAATAAAGATTATGGACATTTCCGTGGTTTCAGCTGAAATCAAACAACAACAGGAAAAACGATTACGAATAAGCAAAGAATCGTGATTTCGGGCACTTCCGTGGTTTCAGCTGAAGTCTCACAAAATATTACGATTACGAAGATTTCCGTGACTTCGTACGAAATCAAGCGTATGAAACAAAGAAAGAAAGTTATTAGCATTTTGATGATTTCAACCGATATCAAGGCAAAAATTTCAATGTTAAGTATATTCACGATTTCTCAGTAACGCTAGCAATGGATTTTTCGGGGATTTTGACACAATTCGCAATTATAAAAATTTTTGCAATTTCAAATGAAATCAAGCAAAAACACACTGTCTTGCCCTGCATATAAAGTTAATCGTCATTACAGTGAAACCATTCATGAACTACCTGAGTTTACCTCTACGTCAAGTTTCGTGTCAACTTAATACCGATTCGGTATATCTTTATGTGTGAACAGGAAATTGATTATTAGACGGCTTTGGTTGAATGCCAGAGGAAATTGTATCACGAAATCACTGCAAACGCTGTCAAAATCCCTTACGCGGGAATATGAGAAAAAAGTTGAAAATGGGCGGGCATTTAACGATTTCTCGCTTCTTATGGCCATTCTTTTTAATCAATTATCCTAAAATCAACTGATGCTCATCGAAATTACTGAAGACATGGCCATTTTGGGTAGCGCCTAAAAGCGCTATACAGAAATTACTTTATTGCACAGTTGTTTACAAATGATTTAGAAAGCAAATGCCAACGAAACTGATGGATATCTAAAATCTGATCTGTTGCGAACATAGTTTGATGAAATACATAAAAATAAATAAAATATAAATTTATTTACGAAAATAATCATAAATAATGTAAAATAAGTTCATTTTTTATTTTTTTTTTTTGATTTTTTTTTTTGTTTTTGTTTATCTTTTTTTTGTGTTGTGTTATTTTTTATTACCGATCGTTCTTATAATTTATTAAAAAGAAAAAATTAAAATATTTTACAAGAAGGAAAAAGAAAAATTATTAAAAATTTTTTAATGTATAAACTATAACATAGATACATACAAATACAATATGCGTATACTTAGAGAATAGATACTTAGAGTTATGAATACATACAGGTAAATACATAAGAAGGGGCGGGGGAGAATAGTATTTAGTAGTGGTGGTAGTGTATGATTAGAGTTTTTTTTTTATTTTCTTAACTTAAATATTACTATTAAACTCTTATTTTAATTACATTTATTTTAGATTATTTTTACGTACGTATTATGAATGCATGTATATGTTGGATGTGTTTTCAATGTATTCATTAATTAATAATTTATAATAATAATCTTCACCGGTATTTTTTTTATTTTTTTTTTTGGTTTGGTTTTATTTTATTTTTTTTTGCGAAGATCACACTCTACCCTTAC
The DNA here is from genome assembly GCA_000688735.1 of Glossina austeni. Taxonomy (NCBI): domain Eukaryota; kingdom Metazoa; phylum Arthropoda; class Insecta; order Diptera; family Glossinidae; genus Glossina; species Glossina austeni. The sequence goes on along the minus strand of KK502745.1, from coordinate 98,693 downwards.
ACACACGCACATAACGTAACATAGCATTAATTATGTATTCAGCATAAAAGTATGCAAAGATTTTATTTATGTTTTCATTTCCTTTTTCATATCTTTTTTAATCTGTTTTTTTTTTTTTTAATTTTTTTTTTTTCGTTTATATCTTTCTCTACATAGCAGTAATATTTGTTCTTTCCAATGTATGGGTTCATTGAAATTTTTAGAAAGTTTTTCTTGTTGTTGTTGTTGTTGTTGCCTTAACTTACAAAACCGTAAAAATAACTTAAATGAAAAAAAAAAAAAAACAAATAAAATTTTCATATAAATAAAAATTCTTATTAATATTAGAATTTTCTTCTATAGTTGCTGGTTGTTGTCTGTTGAATGTTTTCCTTTTTTTGTTTTTTTTTTTTTTTTTGTTTTCTTTTGTTTCTTGTTGTATTTGTTGACGCTCGTGTGCCATTTACTCGTCCTCCTCCTCTCTGAAGAGGTAAGTGCTCCAGTATACCAAATTGAAGAGAGCGAAGACCAGAGGAAATGTTATCCGTGAGATAACGTCGATTCTCTTCGATCTAGAACATTGTCTTGAATAAATATTTTAAGGACATATCGGTTAATAATCGATTGGCTCAAGATTCACTTTTTGATTTGTGAGAAAACAGATTTTTTCATTCATCTCTGTTTTTTTGGGTGAAATTTTTGGGTTTTTAGAAATTCGTTTCTGTTTTTTTTGATTTAATCAATTATTTTGTGTATACGGTTTAAATGGCATTTAATTTGAATTTAATATTTTGTACGGTTAGAAGGAAAGGCAAAATATTTATAAGCGTTTATTGTTATACAAAAAAACTTGAAAATGTAGCCAAAATAACTATGCAAGCATTCAAAAAANAAAAATATCTCAAGAAATTACTACCTCTTGGTTGAATACAAGAAAACAGGACGGACAGACGAACAATTAAGCTTGGATCGATTTCGAAATGAACTCGGAACCGATCGGGGTCCATTTCAAACCCGTCCGCGTATTGCGTATACATCCGCACAAACTTAATCCGGCCTTATATCACATGTGACGTAAGGTATAAAAATAAAAATTATAACAGATTTAACAACAAAACTTACATTACTTAAAAGACAAACATTTCCTCATGTTCTTCTTTTATAACCACCAAATAGAGATCGTAAACATTTGAAGTCTAATATTCATTAAATGTGTGCACATACATATTATTTGTATGGTCACATTGTTACCAAAAAGAGTTTACTTTTTAGTTGCTTTACTCAGTTCCACCTTTAGTTCCAAGACTAGTTCCAAAAACCTTTAGCCTGTTTAATGAACTTTTCTTTAAGGGCTAAAATAAATCCATTCGGGTTAAAAACTTTAACTAAAAAAACGAAATAAAGCCCAAAGAATAAGTTAGAATGTGACCCTTGGTAGCAGGAGTACTCCTTTGATGCTCTTAAGCACTCTCACCACATTGGCTGTGTTATGCTTATGTGTAGGTAACTCCAAGGCAAATATACCGCGGAAATACAAGAGAAGGGCTTTAATAGCACTATTTGGACACATTTCTGGCTTTCAGAGCCCAAGGGCTAGGATTGCTAGTGGACTGCACATCAATCTACCAGAACTCCTTATGTTTCGAGCAATCCAACTGCATCAACCTGCGGTCTCTCTGCGCCATGCAACAAAAAGAAGCATTCACTTCTTTCATACGTTATGCGCAGAACACTTTTATTTATCCCATAAAACAAAAGGAAGCACTTACTTCTTTCATGCCTTATACGCAAACCACTTCTATTTATCCCATGAAACAAAAAGAAGCGTTTACTTCTTTCATACGTTATGCGCAAAACACTTTTATTTTTCCCATGAAACAAAAAGAAGCGCTTACTTCTCTCATGCGATATACGCAAACCACTTTTATTTCTCGCATGAAACAAAAAGAAACGTTTACTTCTTTCATACGTTATGCGCAAAACACTTTTATTTATCCCATGCATTTATTTCTTTTATACGTTTTACATCTAAATGGTGGCAATATATAAGATTCGCCCTCAAGCGAAAATGATTTTCGCTTTCACTTTTCTTTTCTGTCAATTTTAATATTTTTCACTATTATAATATATTTTATTAATTATACATTTTAAAGTTAAGTGTAAGTATAGTAGTAAAGTGAAACCAATTTACAACTGGAATATGTTGTTATAAATAAATTATTTTTATTTGTTGTTGTAGTTGTTATTACTTCCGAAGTAGCATGAAACATAAATTATGTCTGATATAAATTGAAACAAAAAACANAAAAAAAAAAAAAAAAAAATGAAAAAAAACTTTATTGCAAACTATGAAATGAAATGGATACAAATTTAGAACAAGAATATTTTTCAAGCATTTACATATGTATGTTCTCTTTTCGATCCTTTTAGTTAAAAGTTATGGTTCCTATTATATTTTTTTCAAAATATTGAATAAGAGACTTGACAAATAACGTTCATCGACCGAGTAATAACGCAAGAGAAATACAATTTTATGAAAATGAAAACAAGTAAAAAGACCGTAGTGGGCCGTGGGCCGTGGGCCTTACAGTTTCTCATATAAGGACTTTTCCAAATAAGCGAAAATGATCCAAACTGTCTTCAATAGCATTCGTTTGTGGGCCAAAACACGTCTGTGTACCAAATTTCAAAAATTATGGACATACAGACGGACAAGATTAATTTGATACTTGAGAAACTGATTGTGAATCGATAGGTATCAGAAATAGTTCGCCGATACTCTTTTTTTCTTTTGTAGAACGATGTGCAATCCCTTCAGGATTTGATGGAAAACCTTTTTTTTAGGAGCACCCATACTTTTTGTATGGTCAGCCTTGTTTGAATGTGTGAATGAATTATCGTTCAATAATTGTCGAGACTAAGTAAGAACTGCATTTCCATTTATTGTTTGCAAAATTTAATATCGAATTGAAGGAAGAGTTCCAATGCTTTAATCACTTGATTCAAATCCTTTTCTCTTGAACTTCCATTCATTCAATGTATGTTTTACACGATCAGATTGAAGTACCGATCAATATTTCCCAGGGACCCAGAATATTTTCTCTTTTTGCAAAACTTCTCTTTTGTTCTTTAACATAATTTACTTGAAGAGTGACGTAATCAAGAGTAACAACACTTCACTAACAATTCAATGGGTTCTTTGTAGAACGATTGGTGATAAGAGTCTCAAAATATGCTGCAGTTTTCACAATCGTCTCAATCCATGATAGAAATTTATTCGCTGGACCATCTTTTGAAGGGTTGGAAATCGTTAGGGATTGCTGGATAGGTACTGAGGCACCTATTTGATAGTTGGAAAGAGATAATGGTCACTGAATACGCCGTAAAGCTTTTTCCCGAATGAATCTGTATGGGAATTGGAATCAGATCAGAGAGTCGCTGTCGCCAGATCTGGAAAGTGCAGTGGATGAGGCAATAAGTTGAACTTCAGTTCATACAACTTTGCCATTATAGGCAGTATGTTTGGCCCGCAGTAAATGATTGTGTTTGGAAAATGTCTTCCTCAAGGTAGTGAGTAAGTGGCCTTATTTTTTGATTATAGAGAATAGCTTCAAGCTTTTTTTGTGTCTACTGTCTCCGAAATAGTTGCTTGTTTTGGGGCTTCATTGCGCTCAGCATTATCGATGTCCGCTGGACCTCGTTTCAATGAAGCCGACCATAAACATATTCTCTGTTGCGAAGGCGATCTAAACCATTGCTAAGTTTGAGCATCGCAGAGCTATGTTTAATTAATTAATTCTGAAAATTGAATTTTTCTATCGTTTTGAAAATGACAAACGAAGACTACTTAAGATTGCTGCAATTCGTCAAAATGATATCACATTTTCTTAGGAATCGTATGAGGCCCGATTCTTAGGAATCGTATGAGGCCCGATTCTTAGGAATCGTATGAGGCCCGATTCTTAGGAATCGTATGAGACCATTCTTCTTCTAAAAGAAGAATGGATGGCTGTTTGCTTTTGGCGATATAAACCATTTACGTTTCAGGTCCCGGTACTTATTGATCGATGTATTACATTCATTTAAACGTGAGAATTTTATTTTTACTTCGGCATTCTTCGAAGAGTTTGCGATGTGAAAAGAAAGCCTACACTTTGACTTCACTCTTTCGATATAGTTTTGAAAATTTATCAATTATTGAGTGAAGCAAACGTAAAAAAAAACTATGATTTACGGGTATGAACGGGCATGCAGTATTGTTCCATCTCATTGCAGACATGCACTGTCATATTCCAAAATGATAATATGCCCATACACAGAGCCAAAAACGTTTAGTTTTGGTTTGAGGAGAATCTGATTATCATCTAACATCCTCCCTGGTTAGCCCTCAACATAATTGAATAGTTAGCCTTACCGAGCTGAACCGAGAGCTTTAGAGCAGAGAGTGAGGAGCAGATTTCCACTTCTAAGGTCATTGAAGTAAATGGCAAATGTTTTGGTACAAGAACAACGTACAAGGACAACGTTCCGTTGGAAATTATTCAGACGCTGTGGGAAACTATGCCGCAAAGAATTGCAGCAAATTATACCCCAGCACACTATTAATAAAGAAATATTATGTGCATCGTAGGGTGTCCATATTATTTTGTTGTATATGGGCGGTTGACTAACAGAATTCATAAAATGCCTATAAATTCCTACGTACTTTATGAGTGTCGTCGAAGAAAGTTCATAAATGAATTGATATTGAGAGCAATCCTACATATTGAGTTGATTTTTTCTTGCATGGGATCGTAACACTACAATGTACCTAAGAATTTCCAAACAATTTGGACACCCAACAACATTCGCGCTGAAGGCAATGGAGTGGAGAAAAAGAAGAGAAATTCTATTAATGTTTTTGAAACCGTAAACTGAGCAAATACGGACAACACCGACTTTAAAATTCTTGTAGAGCTGCACACAAACACGCAAGCATTTTTTTTGTGATATCCGAAATGTAGCTACATAGATATAGTTGGTGATATAAAAAGCTTCCGTGATCTTTGGCTATTAGATGGTGTTGATGCTTTTCAGGCAACAGTCATCTGATTGTCTCAAATGAACGGGCACTTAAAAGGTGACATTTCAGTTTACATTTTTTGCGCACACACTTTTCAAACTCGTTGCTCGTGTAAAAATTTATATTGATTTGAAAATGACTGGATTATCTGAGGAAATACGCTATCTGAGGAAATACGCTATGCAACGGTTTTTTATAAAAAAAAAAAAAAACGCTGCAAAAACATGCCGAATAATGCGTGAAGTGTGTGAACAAAGAACCCAGGAATGGTTTCTTCGAATTCATTTCAGAAATTTCGATATCAAAAATGCCCTTCGCTCGAATCGGTCAGTCACTGAAAAAGTCGATGAAATCTTCCAAACGGTGGAGCAAGCACGCAAGTTGTCAGAAAATAGCGGAGGCACTAAACATCAACCACGTGACAGTTTGGAATCATTCGAAAAGGGTAGGCTACAAAAAGTAGCTCAAAAGAAAACCAAAAAAACCGCGATGGCCTTTTATGTCACCCATTATTTTTTGTGAGATAGTCAGAATATTATATTTTAACCGTTATAAATAATAAACCCACAACGCTGCAGATCAAATTTTTCAATTTTTTATAAAATTAAAACGCTATAAAAGAAGATAAGAAGGAAGGGTTCATCGCCTAATAAAATTATTTATATAACGACGAAGGTATTATATAGGAAGCGTTTAAAAATGTCATTCAATCGGAACGATTTTCAATAGTGTCCTTGAGCTAAAGCATGCCCGTGTACCAAATTTCATTGAAATATTTTAAAAAATTCTGACCTGTCGATTGAAGAGAAGAAAAGAAAGATAAGATGGACGGACGGATGGACAAGCTTAGATTGCGAATCAGAAATCACTTTCTTGGTTGAAAAAGATGATTCTATGTCTAGTCCTTCGGTGTGTTGCCACACATGTCTAAAGGACCCTTGCACCACAAGTGTTGTGCGGTATAATTAAATAAATAAAACAATTGGCTTTAAAAAAATGAATGCATGGTCACGCCCGCGAACATGTTTATTAGAGAAAGTTTTTATTAAAACTTCCACGGTTATAAACAGCGCCATTTGTTCTTTAGTATTGACGGACAAGTCAATTACTTTGCTCTATATGCTCTCACCATTTTATGTCATTTCGAAAAATCTACCGCTCGCGATGACCGAAAAATCAAAATAGAACCAGCGACAGAGAGAATCTGCTATTGAGCGGCCGATCGGTAAGGTTTTAATTTTGGGTGAGAAAGAAGTTGAGGAAGTTCTGATCGCTCTATGTGCATCTATCATTCAATTTGCATCATTAGTAGGCACGGAGGCAGTTAAGCAGCTCTTAATTATATTAAACTTTTAAAGATCTTTAATGAAAATATTGAAAAGTTTTAAATCGACATCTCTTACGCTCGTTATTAAGGTTCATCGTTAACGTTCCGATCAAAATAAAAAACCTAAGAAGAAAGTAAGTTTGGAAAACTGACCGATATATGTGATTAGGTTAATTAGGTTAGGTAATCCAATGTTGCGCTTTCCAAGAAACCCTAATGCATATTTCTGGTGCTGCGGCTGAAAGCCATGCGGGTTCGATTCAATTATTTGCTAAAATTATTGGGAGCACAAATTAATTCGATTCGTTTTCTAAGAGAGTGTAAATAGTGTTGAGACGTCTACGCAACTAAATAAGTTATCGCGTATACAACATAGTTTCTTAGTAGTTTCTTATAGTTTTCATAGTTTCTTAGTAGTTTCTTATAGTTTTCATAGTTTCTCATAGTTTCTTCTTTCAACAGGTGCAGTTCAGGGGCAACAGCATGCCATTTACGGGGAATTTTACCTTTTCTGGTTAATTGAAAGGACAGAGCTTCTAAAATCCTTATGGGTAAGGAGCAATGGATGTATTACGATATTCGATGCCAAAATAACAGAAAAAGATGCCGAGTAGGGGAACCATTAACATAGACGATAAAGCTCAATACCAATGGCGGCCCCATTTGTGGAGGTGCATGAAGGTCCACCGAAGGCTGCTCCCAACATTAATTATTGCTATTGCAGCAAAAGATGGGCTTGATAGACCAAAAGTCAGCAAGACCTTGTGACTTTCTCAGTATGGAACAACTCGTCCCCATATAGCAAAAGCCGCTGAGGAAATGTTTGCAGTTTTAAACTGGAAAGCCCTATCCTCCCGATTATTATCAGGAGATATAACACCTTCCGGGTTTCAATAGATGACTGATTGTTTGTTCAAACTATCCTTCCCTTGCAACTGCGATATCCAAGTATGGTTTCTATCGGGCATAGGCTCAAAAGATAAAAGATTTTTTCTAAACATGGAATTCGGAAATTGCTTGAGAGATAAGAAAAACTAGTAGCCAGCGATGGACAACAGTTCGATTAATCTATTTATTGATTTTATTTTAAAATAAATACTATTTTGGTCACAAAAAAACGGATCAAACTAATTCCGGCTCCCAACAGCTTAAGAAAGATGAACTTGAGGCATTCTCATCAATCTACGGAGCTTTTCAATCAAATCAATTCTTTTATGATACGTTATGATATATAGCAATGAAATTATTAGTACGAATGGCTGTGTCTGAGGTCAGCTGGTGAACGTTATTCATCAAATCTCGTTTGTCAAGAAACCATCAAAAAAAACAAGAGAAAAAAACAGGATAAACTTTTTATTAATTTCAAAAAAAAAAAAAAAAAAAATTAAGCTCATATTTACTCAGGAATAAATTGAATGTATATTCATTATCAAGTGGACATTGGAAAAATTGAATCGCAAAACAAGCATACAAGGAAATAACGAGTAAGTAAAACAATTAGAAAAAACGCATTTAAAAAAGAAGCTTTTACATATCGAGCCAACTGAGAAAGAGAGAGAGAGAGAGAGAGAGAGAGAGAGACATAAAGAGAGAGATAAAGAGAGAGAAAGAGAGAGAGAGAGAGAGAGAGAGAGAGTAAATATAAGAAAAAAAATCAAATGTAGAGATTTACACAACATCAAAAAGAAAATCCATAACAAGTACACGCAACCAAATCTAGAAATGTCAACAATTCAACAAGCAATCAATTTATAGTACGTGTACGTGTAGCAGCAAAACGATAACGATTGTGAACGTATATCTGTTACCTGGTTGGGAACTTTGATAGCCAAGTCTTGCAGCAATTTGGACGTTTTGGCGGCTGCATATGCACCTCACATTGACGCAATTTTTCCATGGCCATAGGATCACCAGGATGACGTACCAATGGTTTCTAAGTTTATGTTGTGAATATTTGATGTTCAAATTTTTGTTATCCAATTTTATTTAATAATTTTTTTTGTTTTTTTTTTTTTACAATTTTTTACAATTTTTTTCAATTTTTTTTTTTTTTTTAACCATACAATTATTGAAATTTGTTTGATATACGAATTTGGGTGCAGTTGTGACGTAAAAATTGTTTTTTTTTTTTGGTTGAATTGTAATGAATATGCCGATGAAATGATTTGAATGCAATCGAGAGATTTGTTAAGCCAAAGTTATATGACATATATGCAGTTGAAGAAGAAAAAAAAAATAGACAAAAGAGTTCAGGTTATATTAGCAATTTTATGAAATTAATAAAACAATTATCATTAGCGAAAGCAAAGTGGTTAAGCAAAGCCTTGTCATCAACAATGAGAGTTAAGATGCTATCGCATGAAATGACTTTTTATTTCAGATCTCATCCTTAGAATTCTTCCTTGAAAAGTTTACGCAATCTTTGTCTTTATAAGATGATCATAAGCAACTTCAGTTATTCCGATTATCGGGTTGTGGCGAAATTTCTGATATACCAATATAACGGTATATAAATAACCTAAGACAGAGTGACAATCAGATTTATTGGTGATCTAAGATAATGACAATCTCCGGCATTGTTCATCTGTGATGTTAATGGTCTAAGATTCTGGTGATGGTCATGATATTCATTTGCGCTACTGGTGATCGGCTGATACTTATGATCTATGCTACTGATGATCTGAGATACTGATCATTTAAGAGATTAGCGATTTGAATTACTGATAACATAGGATGCCTATAAATACTAATGGCTCGAGGTACTGATGATCTGAGATATTTACGGCCTCAGATACTGATAAAGCGTTCTGAAGCATCTGCCGATCTGAACTGGTGACGATCTAAGGTGCTAAGGTGATAATCTAAAATAGTCATGATTTAAACTACTGATGATCTGAGATACTAGTGGTTTCAAAGGTCTATGGTCTGAAATGCTTATGGTTTCAGATATTGGTGTTCCGAGATACTGAACTTGAAATACTAATGATCTGAGATAACAATGATCTGAAATACTAATGATCTGAAACAACTACGTTCTTGGACATGGTATGATATCAGATGCTCCTGATGTGCGCTACTGACGATCTGAGTTACCAATGATGTGGTTTACTGCTAACGTAACATATTGATGATCTGAGATACTGATGATCTGAGATACCTATGATCTAAGATACTAATGATCTGAGACACTGGTGATCTGAGCTACTAATTGTTGAGGTACTGGTGTTTTGAAATACTTATGTTTTCAGATATTGGTGTTCTAAGATACTAAACTTGCAATACTAACGATCTGAGATATCGATGATTTGAAATACTTGTTGATCTTGGATATGAATGATGCTCAGATGCCTATTGATGAGCTAAGATACTCATCATTTAAGCTAAGCTATCAATCATCTGAGATACCTATGATCTATGACACCAATGACCTCAAATACTAATGATTTCGTATAATGATGATTTAAACTACGTGTGATCTTACATGGGGATGACCTGATATACTAATCGTCTGAGATACTGATGGTCTGAAATGGCTTTGGCCTAAAATACTTATGATCTCAAATATTGATTATCTGAGATAGTGATCTAAGTGATCTAGTGATCTAAGATGCTAATGATCTGAGAGATTCGTGATCTTAGATAATGATAATCTCAAGCATTTGTGATCTCAGACACGTATGACCCCAGATGATCTAACATTGCAATGATGTGACATATTGACGATTTGAGATATACTGATGGGACTATGGCCTAAAATACTAATGATCTAAGATACTGATGAATTGCGATACGTATTGTCTCAGATGCTGATAATGAGTTACTTTTGGTCTGACATATTCAGACCATTACAGTAAATTAAAATAAATGATTGAGGCACATAGTCTCGATAGTTTAGGAAATATTGGTTACAAAAGAATTTTTCCAAAAATAAAGATAACAATAAAGGGAACGAAAGGTGCGGATAGAAAATGCTGCACAATGTAAGAAGAAGAATGCAGACAAATTTCTCTTTATGACTGCTTTCTAGAAGAGCAGGTTTGGAAGAGTAGTAAATACTGATTTTGGTGTTTGGAAGATTGGTTTTGTAATCAATCTCGAAATCATCCTAAGTGCCAAGTATTTTTCATCAAATAAGGACGACATGGCTGCTAGATATGACAACTCTTAAGAAGAGCAAATTACAAGGTGAAGTTTACATCGGTCGAAAACTCATTAGGTAAAATTTATTAAATTTAAGGAAAGCGTCTCCAGAGCTTTGCAATGGGTTCTTGCCAAGCGGGTTTTGCTCTAGCGTACCCATGTAATTTGAATTTTATTGGGTATCTTTGAGATAGAGAGCTATTTGCCTTTTCCTAGCTCAGGTAAGTGAAAGTTGCATGTGCCTCGACAAGCTTAGTATAGATCGCTAGCGCAAAAGGCTTCACCCTTTGGTGCTTTATGGCATATGGAGCGAGAAGGCGTTGCACTCATGGCGACTGAAGGCCAAGTACCACATGATAATGCCATCGCCCCTCATCCCGGAAAGAGCATTAGCCACGATTCAACTTTAGCTTTTCTATGGATCTTCAGGTCGGGTAAGCGCCCTTGAGCCACCTCGACACATACTGAAATACCTTGAAATTGTCTTTGGTTACCTTATGGAGGCAAGTGGTTTGGGGTTAGGCCTCATATGTAATAGCAGCAGTGATAAATGAAATTCGGTGAAGAAATTAAAACAGTGCACAAAGAGACAATGAACTTTGGCTCATTATTATGAACTTTCTCAATGACATGATCGGTAATCTCATGAGTGTTCAAATGTTTTACGCTCAACGCGGTGAATAAAAAGTTACTGAACTAAATTAAAAAAAAAAAAAAAAAGAGGATAACACAAAAATGTTGTCTTTTGGAATATACCATTGCGAATGTGGCATTGCTATCGGTATCCAATAGATCTGAAGCAGCATCTAGGCTGGCCTGCTCCAAATCTCGCCGTTTCTTTTTCAAATTTTCCTTATGCATGTCTGCGGCCCGATCCGTATATGTTGCATGTGTGGTAGAAAATGTTTGACAAGAATTTATTTGTTTTACAACAAATTTTGGGTGTTTGAGTTGTTGTTTTTATTGTTGTTTTTATGTATATATTTTGTGTTTTTTTATTTAATTTAATTTATTTTTTTTTTTGTTTTTGTTTTTTTTATTATTATTATTATTATTATTGTTGTTATTTGTTGATGATGATGTTGTTATTATAAATTAAACACAATTAGCAGCGGTGTTGTAAAAAAAAAATAAAGTTAGCGATGATAACAGTAACAGTAATAGTAGTAGTAATGGTAGTAGTAATAGTTGCAGCAGTAGTAGTAGTAGTAGTAGTAGTAGTAGTAGTAGTAGTAGTAGTAGTAGTAGT
>KK502745.1:57956-86289 GCA_000688735.1 Glossina austeni | reverse complement strand
AAAAACAAAAAAAAACAAAATAAATATTTAATAATTATTTAAATTTGTGCAAAATATCGTCACAAAATTTGTAATTGTCAGAGTAATATTTGTTGTTGTTGTTGTTATTATTATTGTTGTGAATTGTTTGGTTGATTAATTGTTATTGTTGTTGTACCAGTTGTTTTGTGTTTATTTGACGCGCGTTTATAACGTCGACGAAAGAAATCGCACAAAATAAGAAGGAAAAGGGAAATAAAATCGAAAAAAAATATATTAGTAAAATATCTCAGCAAAAAATTGTTCATTTATTTTATACAATTAAATAATTATTATTTTTTGTATTAATAATTACGTGCGAAGCATTATTCAAATCAGGGCTCAAATACATTTACAGAGAAAAGAAATTCTAATTAATTATAATTTAAAATTTATTCCTTTTTATTTATATTGAATAGAATTTTCCGTTTTACTTATTTATTTATTTATTTATTTTTTTTGTTTTCATTTTAAGTTTACTTTAATTTATTTCAGTTTTTCTTTCTGTTTCTTTTATGACGTTTAATTAAATTTTTAATTATTTGCGCATCTTTACAACTACTTGTGCTACAAGGCCATATTAGCTTTGTGAGCGGATGTAAGCCCCACCCAAAAAGGAATTGAAATAGTTTCACTTTTCATTACACCAATCAGTTCTAAAAGCGATTTCTAAATCAGAATTCTCAGCCTATCTGTCCGCCTGCCCGTCTGTCCGCCTGTCCGCCTGTCCGCCTGTCCATCTGTCCGTCTGTCCAGGTTGTTGTCTGTGATATTTTAATGAAATTTGGTACATTCCAGCAAGGACCAGGAAAATATTTCCAATAGCATTCTATGGCTGTAGCATTGAAATTTTAAAGCCAATTGTTTCATTCATTTAATTACGCCCTGCACCACTGATAACAACTAGAAGCATAAGTCTTATTGGACCGATCGACTCAGAAGGTGATTGATTCTCTCCGCCGATTTCATTGCGATTACATTCTTTGTATACAAAATTGCACATCAGAAATCGCAGGTCACAAGGAACCTTTTTCTTTGAGATTTTTAGGTCTTAGACCGACTCTTGAAGCGAATTCCCAGCCTAGAAAAAGTATGGAAAATGCCCGACCATAGCATCAGAATACAGCCGCAAATATTACAGTTAGACATACATATAGTTGGAAAGCCTTTTTCATTAACTCTGGGCTAAAGCACCAATTAAATTGATTACTAAGAGCGGTTACGGAACCGAGAGTTTTCTTTCTCTACTCAGCGAGTTCCTATTTTTCTACTTTCCTTTTCGATTCGCATTGTCTACATTTGTGGGAGCGACTGCTAGTCTAAACATGGAAAATTTCCACTATAACAAAATATTTCCCCCAAGTTTCGTGGTGGGATTGTCTGAGATACTTCAAGTACACCGTCCGATTCCATCATCACCGATTCCTTGAGGGGTATGTTAATCTTGTCAAAATGTTTGCTACGTCCAGAAAGAAACTTCAGCACATACACACTTTCCAAATTCTGATTCGATTTAAGCATGCCCGTCTGTCCGTCTATGTGATATCTATTGTAAACATTCTCCAGGCTGCAAAAAAGAAAATATCCACTTCAATTTCGCACAAACATTGGTTTGTAGTGAAGATGGGCAAAATCGGTCAAAGGGTACATCTACAGTGCAACGTAAATTAAGGGAAAATTTTAAAAAGAATTAAAAAATCTGTTTTTTTTTTGTTCATTACTCATAAAGTGCAGCGGATTAATGTACAAAAATTTGACAATGCGCAATGCTGTAGCACCTCTACAGAAATGGGAAAAATCGGCAGCGCCTAATTAATTTTAATATTGTGCCTAAGATTTATTTTTTTTCCAAATCATTTATAACCCATAGAACCAAGGTTTAAAAACCTCCTAAAGTATATAAATTGTTGACTACTTTCAAAATCGAAATGCACCTAAGCATGTCCGTCTTTCCATCTGCGTATTTGTACTGTATCTGTGCTGAACAGACTTCCGTTCGCAAGAATGAAGATATCCTCTAAAAGCTTGCAAAAGAATTTGAGAATGGCCTCAACATTTCAAAGAACACCCCTACAATGCCCACATGTCTATGTAACAAAAAATTGTTTTCAACGATTTTTGTTCTTTAGTCAAGCAAGTACAATAAAGTAGAACAAAAATCAGCCGCGCCCATTCTATATTACAGAGTATGATAATTTAGTTATCTTCCCTTTTTTTTAGGATTACGGCGATGAGTACAAATGGTTTGGTCTTGACTGAATATAATTTTCTTACTTGTTATAGACATTACACGATTTTAGGGCAAGGAAGAAGAAGGTATCTTTAAAAAAATTAGTGGCACTATTACTTGCTTTGCTCTGTAGCATCCTGTGAACGCTCTAGTGTGTAGATAAAAAATTCGGGCAACAAAATTTAGGGAATTCCCAGAAAATTTTGTAAAGCCCCAAAACAGCCGATAGCCTTAAGATATAGAGTTTATACAGTACGATTCAAGTTATAACAAATTCATTTAGCGCTTAGTCCCAACAGACGGATAGTCTGAAGGTGCAACGTATTATGCAAAAACACGCTTCATCAGTCGCTATTACTTTCATTGGGTCGTTAGAGAATCAATAACACCGTTTTGCTTACATAGAATCAACCCTTTGCCCTTTAATTCAGTCCGTACCGAATTTATTGCTCACTTCCATTAGGAAAATTGTTTTGTTAGGCAGAACAACTCAGGCAATCTTTCGCCCATCTAAGCAAGTGCTCCGAGTGTAATCGAACTCTTAAAACCGGGGTTATAGCAAATGCTGGCGTTTTCATTGGCATAAACCATACATGTGATGCTACTTTTACGACAGTAATTAAAGATTGGACTCATTAAACTAATGCAGTAACGGAATACCGTAACACTCTAAACCTTTATGGAAATTTCATTAAAAAATTGATGGTTCATTACTGGCGTTATGTCCGATCAATTACTCAAAATGGTCGATCAGAGCAACATCTCGAAAGAAATTTTGAATGTTACGATTTGTGAGAGATTGTACCCGAGCTTTGATTTAACGTTTGCGGGAATATCATCCGGAATGCGTAGAAATGCAATGCTCTCTCTTTCCGTATTTAAAATAAATATTAAAACACATTTATGCAAAAGATTTAACAAAGGAATGAATTCCTCTTCATTTAATGAACGCTACGCTAAAGAAAGATATGATAAAAAAGCGCAGTAGGAAGAAAGAAGGTTAGTGAGCGATAATTTAAGGCAAAGTAATGAAGGATACGTGTGGACACTGTAAACTGATGCCACAGTAATAAAAAGTTTCTCGTAATTTCTCTACAAAATTAAATGTAGAAATCTATAGCACGTATGGGTGATTAATTCTGATGTCCGTTCGTCCGAATATTGCTTGAATATTCATCATCATAATTTATATTGGAAAGCTTATAAGTTGACCTCACAAAACTTGTAACCTCCTACACACATACTCCTATTTATATATTCTTCGAGCATATTAAAATTTTATTATATTTTCAATTCAATATTGGACTAAATATGAAATATGAACAAGAATGTAATTATAAGTTGACCTCACGAAACTTGTAACCTCCTACACACATATTCCTATTTATATCCTGTCCTAGCATATTAAAATTTTATGGTATTTTCAATACTAAATTGGACCAAATATGAAATATGAAGAAGAATGCAATTAAGAGAACAAGGTTATGTAACATTTTAAGGCGTGAATGTATAGGGCACGCTTTAGAGTGAATAAAATTTCATTTGTTCTCTATTTATGTTATTTAATTTTTTTCTTTTGTTATATAATAGCATCAGAATATGTAGCTACAACAATATTAAAACAGAATCTGTTAAAAAAAAAAAAGGGAGGAAAAAACAGAAATAAAAACTCTTTCATTTTTAGACTTTGAGTCAGTACTGTTTACCGTCTAAGTACTGAGAAAACCGAACCGTGTCAAGCCCTGATTTGAATAAAATACAAAAAGAATAATTTTGTTCTTCTCTTTTGCATAAATTCTATAAAGTAATTCATTTGTAAAATTTTCTTTTTGTATTTTTAATTTAATTAATTATCCATTTTTTTTTTTTTTTTGGTTTTTCGTGTTCTTGCGTTTATTATTCTTTTAGTTTCATATATCCAGAGAAAAATATTGAAGTGTATCTCTAACTGTGTTAACGAGTCAACAATATTGTCGTCATCATTATTTGATTTGTCAAATTTTTGTAAATGTGTCTTGTTTATTGAATTTAATCATTTGTCAGAATGAATGTCACATGTTATTGAGTCAATAAATTTGTTAGTTTCATTTTTTTGTGATTGTTATTGTTGTTGTTGTTGTTGTTGTTGCTGAATTAATTTCTTGCGTTGTGATAGCTTTGGCGAGATTTATTTATGTAGACGTGCAGGATGGGCTTGTTTGTGTGTAAGCACTTCTCTGTGGGTCTTGGGTCTGTGTATGTGAGTGTGTTAGCGCGTTCGTCTGCGTATGTATGAATGCGTGTGCTTTATGTTTGTTGTACTCGTTTATTGTTGTTGTTGTTATTATTATTATCATTATAGTTGTGGTTGTTGTTGTTGTTATTATTGTTATTATTATTATTATTATTGGTTTCGCAAGCATTTCATATATATTAAATTATGTACACATATACATATACAGTATCATATGTATGTACGTTATACATAATACAAGTACAAGAGTGTGAGTGATATTATTAAGTAGTAGTAAGAAAGAAAGTTTCAAAAAAAAGTAAAACACCATTAATTAATACAAATACAATTAATAAGAAGCATATAAAATCTCAATTACTAGGTTTATTCAAACCTGAGCGGGACGCATAGTTGACGAGGGCAAACTCAAGCAATGCACCAAACACGAACGTTAGGCATACGCCGGTCCAAACGTCAATCGCCTTTGTGTATGATACGGGCGGCAGTGAAGCATTTATGCCGGATGTTTGGGTGGCCATTGTTAGGAGTGTGGTGACACCTGAAACGAATTTTATAATTATTATTTAAAACAATTTATATATGCATTACGTTTTGCAGGGCGGAAGTAATCAAAACAAAACCCAACAAAATTGCTACATAAAAAATTCAATAATTTGCAAGTTTGGAAACGTTTCCTTTAACATTTCTTCTGGGTAACACCCGTCAGTTATTCTATTCATAAAGAATAAATATATTTTTCTTCCATTTTTAATCCATTAAGTTTTAAAAAGAATCCTACTTTGTTGAATCATTTGTGCTGATCTTCTTTGTATTAACACTGCGTACTTACTGTAAAGTGGAAAGTGGAAATATGGTCAGCTCTTATTTTTACGCCATAAACTCTTAATGAGATTCCTTTTATATTGAGTAGTTTTTTGTGATGTTCGGTAGGCCAACACTATTTACTTACTGTAGTGTTAAAGACGGAAAATGTTTTTCTTTAATATTTACTTCAGAAACTCTTGCATAAAGCTCTTTTTCTTTAAACAATTTTTGCTGATCTTGGCGCATTAACACTGTTTGCTTACTTTAGTGTTAAAAACAAAGATATCTTCGTTTTTGTTTGGTTTTACTCCATCAGTTTTTGGGGAGAATCCTTCACAATTGGGTAATTTTTGCAGAGCTTTTGTTTATTAACACTATTTACTTACTTCAGTGTCAAAGAAGGAAAATGAAATCCAAGTGTATTTACTTAAAAAATGCAGAAAAGGACTTCTTCTTTGTTAATCCATTTCTGTTGATCTCCTCTTTGTTAACACTGTTTATTTACTTTCGTCTTAAAAACGGGAAAGTATAATATTCTTTTCATTGTTGTTTTATTAATTTTTGGAAAGATTGCTTCTTCTTCTTGGATAATTTACGCTGAACATTTTATTATTAACACTATTTACTTACTTTAGTGTTAAATAAGAAATATGGCTTTTAATTATATATACTCCATAAACGATGGAATGGGCTTCTTCTTTGTGAAGTCATTCCTGTTGATGCTTTCTTTATCCACACTGTTTACTTACTTTAGTGTTAAAACGGGAAAACTTATTTTTCCCTTTATTCGTGCTTTATTAATTCATGAGAGCATTTTATTTTCATAGGATATTTTACGCTGAACTTTGGATTATAAACACTATTTACTTACTCTAGTGTTAAACAAGAAATTCGTTTTTTAGTGACATGTGCTCCATAAGCCATGGGCTTGATAATGGGCTTCATCCTCGTTAATTTGTTTCTGTTAAGGCTTTCTTTATCAACACCATTCACTTATTCTAACTTGGCTTCTATATCATAAGTTCTTGTGTAAGTATAAAGAAAGCTTTTTTCTTTGAGACAGATTTTCAATATGGGTGTATGTTAATGAACGCTTTGTGTATGAATGTATGAATGTTTTTGACTAATTGCATTCAATATATGCTTCGTTATTGTCTGCCTAGAGTGCTGTCTATTAATGATGATCTGGTCTTTTATCATCGTTGTAACTTACCCAGTGAAACGCGAGCTGGTACAGCACCTTGATCAAGCCAGAATGACACCCATGAGACAATGACCAACATACAGCATGGAATATAAATTTGGATTAAGTAATATGAGAATTCTCGCTTGAACAGTAGATCGACTTTGAGGCAACTGTATTCACCTATGAGTATATATAAGGTTAAAAAAAATATAACAAAAATAAAATGAAAGATAAAACAGGATTCGAGTATGTTTTCAACCTTGGACACGAGTTGAAATGATAATCAAATAAATTGAATAAAAGGAAAATAAAACAAAAAACACAAACAAAATAAATGAAACTCTCTTGAATAAAATAAGAAAAAATAAATGAATAAAATAAAGGTTTTCTGTAAAGTAAAATAAAATAAATGAAGGAAAAGAAAAAAACATAAAGTAAAACGAAACCAAACGTAAATATATATAAAAACTTATGTAACTGAAAATTTCGTCATAGCCAAGTAGAATCATTCATTTCAAGGGTTAATTGTTTTTTTTTTTTTTTTTTTTTTTTGGCATGAATTTGTTGCACAACAATATTAACGGAAATGAATAAACGTACGAGCGAAGACGTATTCGATTTCATTTCCGTTAAATTGTTGCTATTGCGTTCCATACTCTTCAAGACAAAGTTGTTGTTATTGTTGCTCTTTTTGTTATTATTATTTAAATATTAAATATTTTTTTCCATCTTTTTTACTAACACATTCTCATATTTTATAGTTTTGTTCATTTACTCAATTTTTTGTTGTTTTTGTTTCTCTTTTTTTTGTTGGTTGAAGTTGAAATCGAGCGGGACAAAAAAAAAAGGACATACAGAATTGACAGATTTGTCCCTTTTTTTTTTTTTTTTTGATAGTTTTGTGGTGAATTTATCTCATCAATGCATCTGGCAAATAACTGCAATTACCGTTAGTAACTGTTTGAATTAATTTGTTATCATTGCATTGCATTGTGATGTGTGTATGATGAGTGAGTTGTAAACATTTACTCTTCTCAAATATTTCTATATGTAATATATACATATATACATATATAGATGTACATATATATACATACATATAGATATATGCATGTACATAAATAAACGTATATTTACATATATACATATACACATATATATACATATACATATATATATATATATATATATATATGGATATATGCATGCACACATTAAAATTTGCATATATACACATATAAGAACCCATACATATATATATACATATATAAACATATATACATATACAAGTATACACGTATATATATCTACATATATACATATATACATATACAAGTATACAAGTATATATATGTAAATATATACATATACGCCCATACATATATACATATACACATATATATAAATGGCTTTTTGTCGTTTTCATTCTATTTACAATAAAAATATATTTTTTTGAAAATCTGAAAAATAAAACTCTGGTTAAAAATTTTTGCAATTCGTGTAAATTATTACAAACATTTAACGTAGCATATGTAACGGATGTTTTTAATGGCATATAGAGAGAGAGTGAGAGAGAGAGAGAGATAGAGAGGGAAGGAAAGATATTTGCAGAATTAAGCTTGTGAATGTGTGAATGAATTTATTATATAAATAAAAAAAAACGATAGTTTTTTTTTTTTTTTTTTTTTTAATTTAATTAAATAAATAAATACCGAAGAACTAAGTATATATAAGTTATTATTATAGTATTATATGTAAAGGAAGAAGATTTTCAATTATGTTTTTGGACAACTAAAATTTCATGCATATTTTGTGTAAACTTAATGAGAATTAATATTAAATTAAACTTTTAATATTAAATTAAACTTTAATTTGAATATTAACCAGTTAATTGTTTTCGACGAGTATACTCGTAATGGAAAAAGCACAAAATTTTAACATGCGTAATAAGAGTAAAACTCTTAACCTTCAAAATATTTGAAATATTTCGAAGCCAAATCGAACTAACAGTAATCCAATAATTCTGACTCTACTCTAATGGGGAAACATATTCCGATATTACTTAACTTCAATTTTGAAAGTTAATTTTGCACAACAGTCTGGATTATTGTATCTAAAAAAAGTGAAGGGAATACATTTAATCACTTATAACTTCATGTGGGCATGGCAGATTTTTTCCATTTTTACATATAAATAATAGAGATTTCCTTAAAGTAAATATAAAAAATTTCAGACTTCTGCCTTTCATAATTTGTGAATAAGGAGGAAAAATCCACAAATTCGCAACGGTTTTCCCTTCAGCTTATGCTTTACTGAAAGCGTGTGCTCTGGCCAATTTGGCCCATTTTCAATACAAATCTGCATTCAGAAATCTCCAATGTTTTTACTAAATTTGAAGGCGATATTTTAATTTTTGCGAGCACAGCGTCAAAAATATTAACAATATGGATGGACGGACATGGCTTAATCGATTTAGAATTTCACGCTGATCAAAAGTGTATATACTTTATAGGTCCTCTGCAGTCTTCTCTTCAGTGGTGGCTGGTAAAAAAAAAAATCATATCATTACAAACTAATTTCACATTACACATACTTTGTGCTTAAGGAGTATAGTCGCTGCTAAATTTTTCCGGCGCAATTTAGATAAGTTTTTTCCAAAGAAGTCGAAACAGTTAACTGGTTGACGTTAAAATGTATATGATAAAAAGATTTCATTTCTTAGAATCATTTAGTGATGTGTACCCAAACTTTCACTTGACTATCTTCTTCTTCTTCTTCTTAATGCCAAACTTTAAGCTTCGAAAATTCATCGAAGTGAAAATAGTTCGTAGTGTCCTAAGGGTTAATAGTTATTTTCTTGCGAAAAGTCAAACCTTTCCCCGTTTTTCCGGATAGCGAACAAATCATTATAGAAAATATGTAATATCGGAGTAAGTGGAAGTATGATAATGTTGCAACGTTAACTGTTGTAACGTTCATTGGCATTTGTGAGATTAGAGATTCTTAGCAGATCTATCTCCACTTATCCGTTATAAGTCGCTCTCATACAGTTACGTATGCGGGATTTTCTTTCACTCATGAATGGGTGTGAAGTAAACCGCAAACACTCTTAACTTAGCTAAATGCAAAAATTTGCACTTCTCGACAACTGTGTGTAAATGTATTTCATTTACGATCAGATGTTGGAGACAGTGTCATAAATTTTACGGCCCAGATGTAATATTTGATGTCCTTTAACAAAGCAATTGCGTCTCCAGGTTTTATTAAGCGATGCTCGAAAAAATTTGACGGCTCATATGTGAACCAAAGGGTTTCATATATCTCTGGAGACATCATGCTTGAAATATGACGCGAAAGTTTAATCTACTATTCCCTGCTGCTATTCTAAAAAGTTTGAATCAATGTTCGCATTACACAATCTTGGAAGCGTACAGCTCCCTGCCTTTAGTTCATACATCGTCTCTAGAGAAAAGGAGACTAATGCTAAGGGTTTGTTTTCTAAAAAAACCAATAGAAGGGAAGATAGATTTCTGAATCCCGCTAAAGGAGTTTGACTTTAATGTTCCGGTAAAGGCATCAAGATACTATTAGTTCATTAGACTACCTAAACTGTGAGGTTTATCCGCCCTTGCGGGTCACATTTAAAAACTGTAAAGAATCGTATTACAAATTCTCTTAAAGTTGTTGAAAGAAAACTTCTCGGGAACTAATCTGACGAAGTGATTGTCTAACAATAATATGTAATCCTATATAATGGATACTATACCTATCTCTTAAATCCACTTAAGTAGGCTTTGAGGATCTATGTTATTATTGCAAAGAAAGCTAGTCTACTGTAAACTTGTTTAGGTATATTTGAGTTTATTTACGTGTGATCCCTTCCTTTAAGATGCTACGATTCTTCTCTCTATTAATTTTTCTCTTTATTGTTATGGTATAGGTTTTATACATTAGTGTATCAATTTTAAGCATAATAAGCCGAAATTATAACCTTTAATATCCTATATGACTACAAAAAAAAAAAAGAGGAAAAACTCATTTACAGGAATTTATATTTACAGTGCTTTTCCTGGTCTGGTCCATTTGGATATCACTGCAATCAATTGATTTTACCTTCCGCAAGTTCTGTGCTTATATAAGCTCTGCTTGCATCCCCTTTACCAAATTACTAACACACAAATTTCATTGTAACATTTTCCTGGTAATCCCTTTTTGCCTACGAGATGTTCTACGAATTGTTGTTAATCTTTCCGTCAACCGCAAGCTGCATTGGTAGCTAAACCGTTAGAAAAGGGATTTCGGTCTTGCATTTTGTGATAAAAGGTATATTATATTTGTGCGAAGGTATGTAACATACAGAAGAGGTTGAGATAGACAATTCTGTCTGTCCCTCTGTCCACCTAATGTCTGCCTATGTAAATTTGTTTTCAAGTTACACGTCGCAATTTTTCAGATGTTTTGATAAAGTTTGGCAGACTGGTGTGCTTTGATCGAAGGACGAATGCTATTGAAAATTGCTTGGATCGGTCCATTTTTTCAAATGTAATATTCCCATATAACGCCCCATTTTGAAAAGCCATTATGTGGAAAATCTTGCAAATTTTCAATGCTTGTCGACAAAACTCGCTCCACTCGCTCGCTCTGAATTCTAAATTGGTAGGAAAAATTTGGTTCAGGTAGGGCAAATTTTGGAACACTCTCTCATACAACGCAACTGTTGCTACGAAAACTGAATGTTTCAGAAAATGATTCTAACTCGATTAATATAATAAAGAACAGGTCTATCTTAAGCCCTTCTGGATGTTACATAAGTCCGTACAAACTTAATAAACCCGTGAACTTAATCTACCCGTGAACTACAAAAATGGTTAAATTTACCCATCGAAAACCTACTCTCACCATCCGGGGCCTAATTGCAATATATTGAGAAACCACGATATCATAACTTCTGATATATTGCGTCCTATTTTCGACTTCATCGTGTTGGTTGCTGTTATTACTGTTCCTTAGTAATAGTTAGAGCAGCACGGTTAGGTAGAACAGCACGCAGTGTACGCTATACCCAATTAACTTCTGCCCAGACATATAGGAGCGGCATGGATACACTGTTTCACGGTGAATATTAATAATTCGCCGACTTTGTGCTTATCGATGACTTCTTGAGCTAATGTAGACGCGTGATCAACTGTGTAGTGACTCGTATCTTCTGGTCAAGCTTCTAATCTATTTATCTGCCCTCTTTTTATATCATACACTACTTGTGGTGCAAGGTTGTATTAAATTTGGACGGATGTGAGCAATACACAGAAGGACTTGAGATAGACCACCTTTTTACTATACCTTTTGTTTGTCCGTCTGTCCGCCTCGTTTTTTTGTATTCAATCTACCGGTCACAATATTTGTGATATTTTGATGAAATTTGCTACACTCACTTGTTTTGGCCTGATCATAAACGCTATTGAAAATGGTTTGGATCGGACTACTCTTCTGGCCATTTCCCATATAAAGCCTTTTATTGAAAAGTCGTTACATTAATAACTGGATTAAACGAAGCAGTGTAGGGTATTTAATGTTGGAAAGCATAGTCCTTTATACATGTTTGTCCTTCCCTCCACTGGTTTCTATATCCAAAAAACCGACTTAAGGTTACTAATTCACTCACGTAATGCAAGTTCTCTTGTAGTAAATACGCTCTTTGATCTACGCAGCTCTAACATCATGCTTATATAACAAAATCGATACCATATTAACCCCTCAAGTCGTCTTACCATTAGAAAGGTTTCCTATAACATCTTAATTAATGAATTGTATCTAACTAGGAATACAACATGAACATACATATATATGGCTTTTTGCTAATTACTGTTTGCTTGACTATCTGAAAGTTATATCATTCACTTGTGTTAGTTATTGGATTCGTCAAGTGCGTTCCTTAAGTTGATAAGAGAATAAAATTAAATCAAAAAATTCGAAGAAACATTTTCTACAGATATGCATTATTTTACGTTTTACAGGTTTTTACAAGTACAAGTATGTATGTATTTTACTTAATGCACTACACGCACGGTTTAATGCTATTTATGAGATATTATTATATGAATGTTATTAGTTTAACAAACAACTTTTTCTTTTCGGGGTATATTATTAGATTAGTGTTGGGATTATTACTTGTGTGCTTGTGTGTTTATGAATCTTTTGCCGAATCGAAAAGGGTACGAATTTTATTTGATTTATGTTATATTTATTCTTTATTATTATTTTAATATTCTACGTGAAATAGCCGAATACATGAGGTAGTTATCGTTATATTGATGTATAGATGTGTAGATAAAAAGAAAAAATTCCTTTTATGAATTTGTGGCATAGGTGTGTGTGAGGTTGATTCTAAATTGAAAACAAGCAAAGTAATCACAAAATTCAGATTAATTTCAATTAACATCAAAGAAATATTGAAAAAACATATTAAAAACTAAAGGAAGACAATTCGCATTCTCATATATAATTGATACTGAAGGCGAAAAAAAAAAATAAGAAGAAGAACGATTAAATGTAATCGAATGAAATGATGTAATCTCGTGATAGATTGCACTTCAATAATTACCATTCAGAACAAAATTCGGAAGGCAAACCATAAAATAATCAGAAATGAAAACAAGTGAGAAAATTAAATTCGGTCGGGACCGAATCTTTTATACCCATCACCGCGATCCTAAAAAAGACAAAAGAAGTAAAAGAAGAAAATTTTCATGCTCTGTAATATGGGATGGCCGTGATCAAATTTTTCCATTTTGAAAATAAAAGTCTTTGTCGCACAGGCGTGAGGGCGTTGTAGGCGTGATCACGGAAAAGTTTAGGTCACTTCCAAATTCTTTTTCAAATTTGTAGGCGATAAATCCATGTTCGCTAACTGGAGAATATTTACCACAAATACAATACAGTTGCGCAGGCAGGCAGATGGACAGAGGAACAGACAGACATGCTTAGATGCATTCCAAATTTAAAACTGGCTAAGAATTTATATACTTCTTGATATTGAGATAAAAATTTTTTGATACCCTATAATATCGGGCAGGCGTGGTCAATTTTTTCCCATTTTTGCACAGGTCCTACAGCTGCGCCAACATAATATGTGTTTTTGTATATATACCTGCCTCAGTTTATGAGTAAGGAAAAAAACCAACTTTTATTCTTTTTGAAAAGTAAAGGTTTTCTCAGTTTACAAGGTACTGTAGGCGTGTCCTTCGGCCGCATTGGCCCATTTTCAATATCAACTTTCGTGCGAGAACTTCCAATGTTTCTGCCAAATTTTAAGTCCTTTGCTTAATTTTTGCGGTGCACAGACGGACAGACGGACAGGCTTAAGTTGTTTTAGGATTTGATGCTTGTCAAGAATATATATACTTTACGGGATGTTTGATGCTTCTTTCTGGGCGTTACAAACGTTTTGACGAAGTGAATACACCCTCATCCTTGGACGATGCGTATAATAAATCAAAAAAGGTATTATACTCAGCTTAGGACGAATTTTTTCGATACCCATCATTAATTGTAGCGTGTCTACGACGATATGTCGATTTTATTTCAAAACGTATTTTGAATCGCTTTATTGATATAAGTAACTGCTCAAATTAAAGGCCGTTCAATTTGTATCTAGCGTTGGAATCCTAGACAGACATACATAACCGATCTGATAATTTTGCTGAGTAAAATTGTACAGCCACCTGTCGGATCATATTCGATGCTTTACAATGCTTTTTTAATTACGCCCTTAGCATATGGACAGACGGACCAACATGGCCGTCGTTTACTAGTCTCGCCGTGGAAAGTGTATATACTTGGCTGTATCTTCGAGGCCTTTTTGATGCTTTATAATACTTTACCTTTCCAAGGTAAGGACAGACAGAAAAACATAAGTAAATTAATCCGGTGCTCATATCAACCAAAAAAGCGCATACTTTAACGTATCTTTGAAGCTTATTTGAAGCTTACAATGCTTTCCAATTGTCGTTGAAGTTGTGATTGTGCTTTTTGCATACAGACAGACGGACAGAAATGGCTGGACTAATCCGATGCTCACGCCTATCGAGAATATTTATCCTTTTCTGGGTTTTTAAAGCCTATTCAATACTTTATAACGCTTAACATATACATAGATAAAGACGGACAGACATACAAGGCTAAAACTAACCGGTACATTTGCTAAATAAAACATGGCAGCCTTTTTGATGTTTCCCGATCTTTAAGACTAGATAAATTTCAACACAAAGACGGACGGACGGAATTATTGTTGAAGAACACTAAAGTTTATTTTTCCTACGATGGGTATAAATAGAAATCAAAATGAAAAACAAAAAACCAAAATAACAAAAAAATAAACATGGAAACCAACTTACTTCCAACGGATCTCTCAAACACACAAATATAAGTTTTATGATTACAGAGTAACAACAATGAGGCAAATAAAGTCATACCCGTATTAGTTTTACTGTTGCAATAATCAGTCAAGAATTTTTCCAATGTGAAGCGAGGTAGGTGTAAATTTTTAACCACTTGCACTGGATCACCTTCTTTCCAAAGGAAGACCAAATCGTTTGTTGTCCAACCGTCTAAAAGGGGGGAAAAAAAGGAATAAAAGAATTTAAAAAATAAAAAAGAAGGAAAATTTTATAAATTAAATAAACTTTGATTTTTCCCTTTAAACATATTTATATATATATATGACTTCAAGTCAATAAATATATAATACTTACAACTGGCCATACGTAATGAACAAATCTGACGATCCAATGGATATAATTTCAAATTCATGGGACAAGCCAATGTCAATGATATACGAATACTATAAAGAACGGAGCCATTGGGAAAAATGCGTATATAAACATTAGGCATAATGATGTTATGAAAGTGACCCTCTTTCTCATTCGAGAAGAACAGATCGGGCATCCAAACACGATTCGCTTCGGTCAATGTCAAATATTTGAGACGACCTTTAAGATAATAACTTTTTTTTTTTTGTTTCATTTCACATATTCCACCCAAAATTTTTCAACTTACCCTGTATATCATCGAATTTTAAACGTTCATCTGTCCATTGTTCACGGAAAGTTAACTGTACACTATACTCCTACGTTTCGATACGATTTCGTAGAAGTTTTTTTTTTTGTTTTTTTTTTGGTTTAAAACGGGGGGCAGAAAAAAAAACTCACAAAAACCATAAAAATTTATCGGATTAATATCGATAATCAAATGATTTTTAATTATAAGAAAATGTATTCGTATGTATGTAGGGCATGTATTAAATAAAATGGCTATATATATGTATGTATGTATGTATTTATGTATGTATATATAATTATGAGAAAAATAGAGATAGAGAGAACGAGAGCGAGATAGAGAAATAGAGATAGAGCGAGCAAAAAAGTCTACTCTGTAAATAGTTCTCAATATTTTTACTGTTATTGTTATGATAATGGAACGGGTTGGAATTTTGCAAAAAATTCAAGTTCAGCAAAAAAAGCCGACGAAAAAAATCATCCAGAGATATATAAATGATAAGTCAATTAAGTCCTTTAAGGGGTAACATCAAAGTGTTAACGGCTTACACAAAAAAAAAGACGTATTTTTAAAAAATTTCTTCGGTTTTCAAGGAAAGATGTAAAGAAAACTAATAATCGATGAAGTTATTAAGAATAGATTTAGAATTCCCTTTTTTTTTTTTAATGATTAATCGCTCAGGGGATGGCCTCTGCAGATCAAAAAAATGCAACAAAAGGGAAATAGTAAGGGACCGAAGGCTGGAAGATATGTATCCAATCGATAAGAGTTAGACTTCACTTTTTAAGTGTTGTACCTCTACCCGATCGGTAACAGTTATCTCTGTCAAGCAGTTCTGTACTTACAGAACCGCGCACAAATCACAATTAAAATATGGTCTATTGTACTGATGGTTGAACACGGGTAGGCCGACTTTATAGTCACGCTTCTCATCTACCACGCTATGAGGTAGATATTAAAAACAAATTTAATTTACAAAAAACAAAATAACACTTAAGAAATTCCCTCGAAGCACTTGTAATTTAAGGGAGTCTGCTCTAAGTTTTTCCGTCCGTCCGTCTAACTTGTTTTCTTGTGTTCAAGCCACAAGCTGATGAAATTCGGGACATTGACATTTTGTGACCCAAGTATAATAACAATTGCAGGAACTCAAAGGTAAAATATTAGCGCAGAAGTTCCCAGTGGGAATTCAAAGGTAAGGTATTAAGCAAGAAGTTCCCAGCGGGAATTCAAAGCTGTAACATTAGCCTAGAAATCCCCAGCAGGAATTCAAAGGTAAGACATTACCCTAGAAATCCGCAACAGGAATTTAAAGGTAAGATATAAGCGTAGAAGCTCCCATCGGGAACTCAAAGGTAAGATATTAGCGTACAAGTTCCCAGCGGGAATTCAAGGGTACAATATTAGCCTAGAAGTTCCCAGCAGTAATTCAAAGCAGTAACATTATCCTAGAATTCCCCTGCAGGAACTCAAAGATAAGACATTAGCCTATAAATCTCCAGCAGGAATTCAAAGGTAAGATATTAACGGTTAAGTTCCCAGCGGGAATTCAAGGGTACAATATCAGCCTAGAAGTTCCCAGCGGGAATTCAAGGTTACAATATCAGCCTAGAAGTTCCCAGCGGGAATTCAAAGCTACGACGTTATCCTAGAATTCCTCAGCAGGAATTCAAAGGTAAAACATTAGCCTAGAAATCCGCAGCAGGAATTCAAAGGTAAGGTATTAGCCTAGAAGTTCTCTGCGGGAATTCAAGGGTACAATATTAGCCTAGAAGTTCCCAGCGAGAATTCAAGGGTACAATATTAGCCTAGAAGTTCTCTGCGGGAATTCAAAGCTACAACATTAGCCCAGAAGTTCCCAGCAGTAATTCAAAGCTACAACATTATCCTAGAAATCCCCAGCAGGAATTCAAAGGTAAGATATAAGCGTAGAAGCTCCCATCGGGAACTCAAAGGTAAGATATTAGCGTAAAAGTTCCCAGCGGGAATTCAAGGGTACAATGTTAGCCTAGAAGTTCCCAGCAGTAATTCAAAGCTACAGCATTATCCTAGAATTCCCCAGCAGGATTTCAAAGGGAAGACATTAGCCTAGAAATCCGCAGCAGGAACTCTAAGGTACGACATTAGCCTATAACTTTCCAGCAAGAATCAAGTTTGATTTACTCAGTCTATTCAGAGCGCTTGAGGCGAAAGCCGAAATTTTAAGTCAAGAGTTCCTTTTGAATAATGTTCAAGGCATCTATTAATTCTGTAAAAAAAAAAAAATGTTTGTTTTGGAAATTTTTGCAATAGTGTTACCCCTTAATAATTGCAAGAATAAAACGATCTCTGGTAGAAATTATCAAAAGCATGTTTCTGCGGAACTTTTCGTTTTATTTGAAATTTCTCCAATTTCTATTCAATTGTTATCGCCTTAAAATGCAAAGAGTTTTCTCTTCATTTTTTTTTTTTTTTTTTGGAATGATTTCGTGGAATTTTGATTTGCGAAGAAAATTTATGAATACATGAAGTTTAAGGATTGATTTTGAATCTCATATAAATGTGTTTGAAAAATTGGAAAAAATTGTTGAACCTATGAAATTGATTTTTGCAATAATTGTACTGATTGCGTTGATGGGAGGGCGGGACCCAATTGAATGGTTCAAGTTCCCTAAACTAAATAAAAGCATTCAAGAATTTCAAAGCGGTAAACAGCATTTTAAGATGTCAAGCAAAAAGCATAAGCACAAGCGTAAGAACAAGCATAAAAACAAGCATAAGCGTAAGCGTAATCATAAGCATAAGCAGTTCATAATTCTCTAAGAGCGTTGACTTTGTAAAAAAAAAAAAAAACAAAAAAAATAGTTAGCCATATATACATTTTAGAGCCATGCTTCAAAGCCGACATGCATACCTTCGTTTTCCTCAGAGAGTTCATAATAAAATTTCATAAGCGTTTTTCTCTGTACACATAATTACAAAATAGCAATTTTTTTATAGCACCAACGAAAGCTTGTAACTACTAGCATCATATGACGTTACCAGGTTCCCTTTGTGCACCTATACGTCGGTATATACATCAGTTTGTTTATGTTCGGTTATATGAACAGTCAGTCTAACAAGACTTCTTGCTTAGAGTAAAAAGAAATCTGTTGTGACACTAGCTAGAAAGCTAGACACTGGCAATTGGAACTACACCCATGTCCATAATTTTTGATGGATCTGCCAAAGTGTGTAACATTAGCATAGAAGCGATGCTTAAAAGCATTAAGAGAAGCATTTCTAGAAGACTGGGTCACGCTGTCGTCGAGGCCTATGGGACACAGAAAAATACTGCTGAGGGATGCAGAAACATACTGTTCCTGCCACATCCGGAAGTGTATCTTTTGTCATTAGGTTTTTCGATAAATCTTCTGTGTCTGCAAAATTTTTATCCGATGTTAGTGAAAGGGTGATCGATGGACCACCTCGTCCCTGCACTATACCAGCCGAGAGAGTTGGAAGATTTTCAGTCTTACAAGTTCTTGGTACTTTCTTCGTAAATTTGGAAGTCATTCGACGCTTTTT
This sequence comes from Glossina austeni, assembly GCA_000688735.1. NCBI lineage: Eukaryota > Metazoa > Arthropoda > Insecta > Diptera > Glossinidae > Glossina > Glossina austeni. The sequence goes on along the minus strand of KK502745.1, from coordinate 67,218 downwards.
CATAGCCTTTTTGACCGTTCTTTGCGAATTCGATTGACGCTTACATCTTAAGAATCCATATAGGAAATCAAAACACTTTCAAGTGTGCTTTTATTCGTACCCTGTAAGCCTGTATCAAAAGTGATTCGGATAAATGTCTTGCAAATTTTTTTACCAGAGTTGTATTTTGTTTCAAGTGTGTTTTCTTTCGTACCCTGTAAGCCTGTATCAAAAGTGATTCGGATAAATGTCTTGCAAAATTTTTTAACAGAGTTGTATTTTGTCCGCAGTCGTGCACACCGATAGGGTTTCAATAAAGAAGAAATTTCTTTTATCAATACTTTTGGTGATGCGTATTAACAAGTCACCCTAGGGCGATTATTTCTTTGCAAGCAAATGGTTCATATCTGTACATTTGGGAATAATATCAATACATTCATAAAAGATTCGAAATTTCATATAAAAAAAAAAAACATATTAAAAATAAAAAGTAAAGAAAAAAAATTAATTTTAAAATAGTTATGGAAACTTTTTTCCATTTGCGGAAGTATTATATTTTGGTTGCCGGATGACCTTGCATTAATTGAAAACATAAAGGATTATTTTTTGGCTAAGACATCTCCATTACATAGTGCATCCGTTAGCAAAAGTTTTCAAGAATTTCCATAAAGGTTTTGTAAATTAAAACGAAACATTTATGCTTTTACAAGGCTTGCACAAACATCACACGCATACGTCTATGAAAAAACACTCAACAGTCTTTACATTAGATCGAGAGCAAAGAGTCATTTAGGGAGGAAAAGCTTAGTGAGTAAATTCTAAAACTTAGGCTTTAGACGTTTTCTCTTAAATCAAAGAAAAATACTAAGACAAAGTGGATGATTGGGGCCACATTTTAGAAAGTATTGATTGAAATCAATTATCAGGTCATGCGGGATCTATTCATACAAGTTAATCAAAGGTGACAAAGCTTTGAATAGGGGAAAGGAAAAATATCTAATTTTCCCGAAAAACTTTTTCTACTTAATCATCAATATTTAGTCTACTCGCTTTCCATAGCCACCTTCGGAAGACTGGAGCACATTCACTTTACCAAAGCGTTTGAGACATCCAGAAAGAAGCTTCAGTTGTCTTATGAATTGAATGTTAAACCGCTCTTCGCATGTCCAACTGTCTTCAGGTGAAAAAAGGAAGTTATCGGCTCAAAATTTAGAAAAAATATTCAAAATTCGTACACGCGGACAGGTTTCGTTTTTTTTTTTCTTTGCCTTTGATGTGATTAATCTCTCTGGAATGCACCCTATAGGTATAACATCGGGGTTGCGTTGGGAGGGGGAACAAGCGGGGAAAGCGAAGCAGATAGGAAGTGGCCGCAGCCTGGTCAGTGCGATATGCGTTTTATCGACTGAGCACTCACTATAGCTGCGATATCAAATCTATGGTCAGACCGTACTGGAATTTGAATCCCCGGAAACCGACTTGATAATCGTGACTGTCAATTCCTTGGAATCGGACGAGCTCGAGAACACACTTTTAATAAAACATTAATTGAGATGAGCTCTCTTGTCAAAAGCCAAACTGGAGGAGCTTCTAAGACATTACTCATGGAATGAAACAGATATAACGATTAACATTTCCCCATACACGCTAGATGTAACACGGCAATACTTGTACAAAGCACGTCCACCCAATATTGTTTAACCTCAAAATTCATTTTTTTGGTGTTTTCTTTTAAGCAAAGAGAATATTAAGCCATCGATGAATGTAAGTTTCTGACTTGCTTTAGATAATGTTGGTGGGTATAAAAGATTCGAAACATATTTTCTTCACTTATAGTCTACTGTTCCCAGAAAGGTTCGTCAAAGGCTTCTCGACGTTTCGTCGTTAGTCCAATAAATTCATTTTTGTCTTTTTATTTCCTACAGCATATGATAGATACAAAGGAATATTAATGTATGCAGTACCTTGAAAGACCTGGGATGGACCCACCTTTTATTATACCGGTCGATTCAGAGTTGACCTAAGCTTGTCTGTCCGTCTTATTTTCTTGTGCTCACCCTAAAGGCCTGAATTTTTCAGACATTTTGATCAAATTTATTATACCGATGTGTGTTGGTTCAGAGACGAATGCTACTGAAACTGATTCACATCGGATCTTAAATGTAATGTAGTAGTAGTTGTAGTAGTGTAGTGTTTTTACTTGCATTTGTTTTCTTTGGTCTTTATTTAGGTTTCATTACGAATTTGTGGAAACTTTAAAAGGAAAAACTTTTTTCTTCACTATTTATTTACTTCATTTCTTTCCAACTGGCCTCCCTTTCTGGAATTACACATTTTTGTAGAAGAAGCATTCAAGGGCCATACTAAGAATATCATCTTGAGCGCAGAATTGAACAGAATTGCATTTTTTTCTTACGAAAAAAAGATGTTGGCCTTCCAGTGTTCGCAGGCATTTGAGAGATAAAATTGATTCCTGTAAAATGCTGTAGATATCATTTACTTTCAGAAGAAATCACTCTCTCGAACGTTTCATATTCAAGACACTGACAGCTTCGCTGGAATCACGTATAATTTTTGCGAAATAATTTCGACTTTAACAGTTCGTTTTTAGCTAACTCTAACTCTTTAATTAATCTACAAAAAATATATTAAAAGTTTTAGGAATTTAAGGATTCAGAATATGATACAAACAACAACGACAACTATCGATAAAAAACATCTAATAATTTGAAACTGCATAAAGTCGAGCTTAGCTTGACGTAAGAGGAATTGTAAGAAATGCGATGCCGAGCCACGCTCGACATAGGAGTGAAGACTTCCTTCATGGTGTTTCTTATGTTACAAAGCGTAGGCCCTATGACGTTTTCATTAATAATGGAGGCGTTGGGACGCTAAGAGCTCTTAGCATTTTTCACAAAATTTTTCTTATTTTTTCCTTTTTTTTTTTGTATGGACCAACTACTCTTCAGTGGATAGCCCCTATAGATGTAACACGGTGACAGTCTGAAGGAAGTAAGGAGAGAAAAGGAGAGAGAGAGGGATGAGCCACCCATTATAGCTAAGACCAAAGTAAACTCTACCACCCTTGGAATATGAATCCATGAACACTGACTTGATACATGCGTGGATTCTTCCCTGTTAGACCATTCATGCGGATGTGTGTGGATATTGTCGTTATCAAAGGCCATTGTTTTACCAAAAAGAGAGATAGGGATGAGCCACCCATTATAGCTAAGACCAAAGTAAACTCTACCACCCTGGGAATATGAATCCATGAACACTGACTTGATACATGCGTGGATTCTTCCCTGTTAGACCACTCATGCGGATGTGTGTGGTAAGATTCAAACCTTCTTCGTCAAACACCGAAATTCAACTCCTAATTTTTTTTTTCTGTTTCTTCAAATACTGAGCGTATCTTATTCCGATTACTGAAATTTTTTTTCATTGAGATTAGTTTTTATGACCGCTTTTGCAAATTAATTAAAGAGTTAGTTACCTACCACACAAAAGAAAACATAAGAAGTTAAAAAACTATATTCGATTGCGTTAAAAAACTATATTCGGTTGTGACCAAATCTTTTATATCCATTATCGTGATCTTAAAAATGACAAAAAAAAAAAAAAAAAACTGTAAAGAACTACATTTTCCCACTTTATAACATTGGGTGGGCGAGGTTGATTAAAAAATAAAAGTGGAACTTTCTAAGGTGTATTTGTGTTGTTGTGCATTATGAGTAACAAGCAAACAACACGGAAAGCAAAGACGTTCACAGTTTTTGTTGCAATGGCCACGTGGGCGCTCTAGACGTGTCCTCTGACCGATTTTAGTCATTTTCAAATTCTTTTGCATATTGTTTACCACAGCTACTACATAGTTGGGCAGTCGGACAGACACGGTTAGGTACATTACAAAATTCGAACCAAGAATGTATATACTTCAAGTGGCTTTTGAGGGTTGCTTCTGCGCATTATAAAGACATGTGAAAAAAGTTAAATTTTGATATATTATATATATTGGCTAGACTTGGGCCATTTTTCTAATTTTTGTGCAGATGCTACACCATTGCCTATAGCATATACGATCGCATGTTCTGTAAATTTATCTGCTTTAGTTTATGAGTAATGAACGAAAAAATCAATTTTTTATTGCTTTTAAAAAGCAGAGGTGTTCTTAGCTTACGCTGTCCTGTAGGCGTTCCCTTCGATCGATTTGGCCCGTTTGCAATACCAACCTGCATACAAGAACTTCCTATGTTTCTGCCAAATTTGAAGTCAATGGCTTCATTTTGCTGTCAGGAGATTATTTACAACAGACATTATACGGACGGACGGACACACAGACGGAGAGACAGACATACTTAAATCCATTTAGAATTTGATGCTGATCAAGAATATATATATACTTTATGTCTGATGCTACCTTCTGGGCTTTGCAAAAGTTTGCACAAAATAAATGGACCCCTCATCCTTCGGTGATGGGTATAACAAGTAGGACTGTAAAGGGTTAACATTAGCTTGAAAATATATAAAACGTATTCAAGACGATCAATCTAAAAATTCTTCTTAGTTTTTGATCAATGCACGTACACGCAATATACGTGTATACGAATTCGGTTTAAATTTTCCTTTGAAATACAAGCGATTGCCGCAAAGAAAAAAGTCCATGCCTAGACGTAAAAAACAAAGCATTGAATATCAAACATGCAATTAATCCATTGATAAAATCATGCCCAAAACCTTTTCTCAAAACGAAAGAAATAAAAAAAAAAAAATATTTAAAAATAATTAAAGCATAAATTATCTTTAAGTAATAAAACTTCAAATATATTAATTAAAAAATGAAATTTTAAATAATATTTTCAACATAGATATATAAATAAAATAAACAAAAAAAAGCCCATAACAAAAAAAAAAAAAACAAAAAAAAAGAAGTAACAGAAGAGGGTCAGGTCATGTTGTTTATGGGTTGTACAAGCACTCACACACACATACATATATCTAAATACAAGATATACATGTGTGCATCATAAAAAAAAAACAAAAAAATATTGCTATGAAATAGTTGTTAATTATGGCGTTTTTAAAATGCAAACACAATTGTTGTTAAAGCAATAGCAACAAAATATTTAAACGCATTTCACAGCTGAATTCAATCGAGTGGCATTTCGCAATAAATGTTTACAGAAATTTTTCCATATTTTTTTTTATTTCTTTTATTTTTTTTCTTCTTCTTCTTCTTCGTTCTTTATTGCCGCAGAACGCAGAAACTTTACAAATTAAATATAAAATTAAAAAGAAAAATAAAAGAAATAAGAAAATTGAAGATAACAAGAAATGATAGGGAGAGGCAGAGAGAGAGAGAGAGAGAGAGAGAGAAAACAATTAACGAATGATTTTAGATGATCCTAAGTTATATGATACATTACGTGTTATTAATATACAATAAATATTTTTTGTATACGATATTTTATGTTTGCATGTCAATCCGATCTGTTTCCTCTCTATATATAAAATCTGCTGTTTTACGAAATATCTTATAATGTTTACTTTAAGCTCTTAATTTCACATAATACAAATATTGTACATCAGCTTTATACATTACATATACAAATGTATGTGTACGTAAGTGTAAGTGTGTTAAGAAAATTTACATTATATTGCACTTTCTGAATATTATTAAATTATTATCTAAATTTTAATAATAATAATAATAATAATAACATTTAATAAGTATCTATAACCAAGATTACAAGCTTCAAGCTTAAGTCACATAAGTATCGACTGTAATAAAATAAAAATAAATTATATTTTTTTATAATCATAAGTAATCTTATCATGGGGAGCAAAGAGAGGCAAAGCTCAATTTTATTACCATTTAATACACAATCTGCACAATGTACAAATATTATATAATATTAACAAACTCAAACGATCAAGTCCATCTTTCAATCAAATTGATTTTACATAATTATTATACATAGCCTAGGAAGTGCTTTACATATTTGTTCACATTTGCATACTCCATTGAAGTGGTCCTTCTGTCTGTCTGTCTATTCGTTCGTCCGTTTATTGCCTGCCGATCTGCCTGTCAGTTTGCTTGTCAGTCCGCCAGTCTGCCTGTCAATCGGCCGTTTCTGTGGACATAGTAGTAGTTCGCTTTCAGTAGAAACCACCATCTTTCCTTTATGAGTTATGCAGGGATTATTGATCTTCTCTTTATAAGCAGAAAACGGTATTTCTCCCACTGTCCGTATCTCTTGCAATAATTGTCAGTGATCACTCTATCTGCGTCTCAGTCCGTCGGTCTATTTATTCTTCTGTGTGTTTATCTGTCAAGTTGTATGTTTAAATGTCTATAAGTTTGTCCATTAGTCTGTCTTCCAGTCGACCGTTTCTGTGTAACTAGCAGTAGCTAGCTACCAAGAAATTTCCGGAACCACCATCTTTCCTTTATGCGTTAGATCAAGATACCACCTTAGGGATTATTGATCCTCTCTTTATAAGCCGAAACTGTGTTTCCTCCCAACGTCGGTGTCTCTTGCCATAATTGCCAGTAATCAGTCTAACTGCTTGTCAGTCGAATGGTCTGTTTATTCGTCTGTGTGTTTATCTGCCAAGTTGTATGTTAAAATGTCTATAAGTTTGTCCGTCAGTCTGTCTTCCAATCGGCCATTTCTGTGGACGTAGCAGTAGCTAGCTATCAAAAAATTCCCGGAACCATCATCTTCCCTTTATACGTTAACTCAAGATACCACCTTAGGGATTATTGATCGTCTCTACATAAGCCCACGAATTTTCCGCGGGCATCACCTTCCATTTACATGTGAACTCAAGATAAACCTTTACGGATCAGTGATTCTCTTTATATAAATAAAAAACGTACTTCCCTCAACCGTCCGTGTCTCTCGCCATAACTGCCAGTCGATTACGCGTCGATCTGCCAGTCAGTGAATTAGTCTGTCTGTCTATCCGTCTGTTTATCTGTCTTTAAATCTGCCATTCTGTCTCTTAGATTCTCTACCAGTAACTAAATCAGACTGTCAATCAACCTATCAGACTTCCTCTCCTCCAGTTAATCAGTTAGGCAATCTAACCGTCAATTAGATTTATCGGTCTTACCATTTACTACCCATTTTTTCAGTGCCTTTGTCATCCATCTGCCTTTTTCTCCATTTACCTTTTTGACGATGTCCGTCTGTCCTCCTGTTGTTCTGCCGACCAATCTGTCTATCTGTACTGCGCCTATTCGCCTATTCGCCCAGGAAAAACAATTATGATTCAAAACCTTGCCTAAAAGGTTAACTTGGTCTTAAATTTCCTTTTATAACTCTTCTCAGAATTAGATAAAAAATTCCGTCCACAATTATTAAGAATCAAGCAATTCTCATCTTCTTAATTACTTCAAGAATGTTACCATTTCAATTTAGAGCAAAGTCGATAGATATATAACAAAAGTACGTTTGAAGTACCGATAAGGTACTGACAGAAAGATTTAAACTATAGACGATTTCTTATCCTCAATCTGTACAACTTTAAGTATTTTTTGTTTTCTTCTACATTTCTTTATACTCATCGCCAGGAATGTGCTAAGTTTATAGTCTTTTCAAAGAATATGTGCATTCTTTGGGCACTTACATCCTTAACTGCTGATATATTTGTGATTACCTTTTCTTGTAATCATTCTAACCAAATAAAATGCAAAAATTAATAAAATCGGTTCAGCATTGGTCCAGCCAAGTTTAGCAAACAACCATTAAGTATTATAGAATTAATATGATTGGATCTTACATTCTTCTTCTTCTTATAATGTCCTAATTAAGATTCGATCTTGGAGATCTCAAATTTTACATACATACATATAATACAAATATAATCGTTTGGATATTGGAACAGAAATTAGCTTTTCACGGATATTTTCGAGATCAGAATAGGCGGGAATAAGCGATTAAGATATTTTTGGCATCTGGATATGAAGCATAATCAAAAATTTATTAAATATCACAATTTAGGAAATGATAGAGAGAATTAACAGTAAAACTGTTTTCGGCATCAAGATAGTTACGGAATTACTAATCAAGATCTTTTAATTGCTAATGCAGGGAATTAGTAGTCAAAATATTTTGGATATAAGGGGAGAATTATGCAAAAAAAATTTAAAAGACCGGTAATTAATATTAGAATTCAGTGCCGAGAGGAATAGCGAAAAACCTGTGAAGAAAGATAAGAAGATCATAAGAAAATAATAGAATTTTGCTCGATTTGAGCTGCGGCTTGGACGGGTCTCCTGCCATAGTGCATAATGTCGGTTCTGGGATGTCTGCCGTCAGACATAAAGAGAGTCTTAGTGCAGTGAATGCTTTCCACTACGCAGTTCTTTCAATTCAATTCAAAAATTGAAAATTTTTTCAGTTATACTCACTACCTGACATATTGAAAAATCATCTTTGGAAAAGTACGATTTGGAAGTTTTGCAATGTGTTATCGATATTTTCTATGAATAAAGATATAGGGATATATTTAATTTGCGGGGATGTATGAAACTACGAATGAAACTGAGATAGACCCATCTTTTATTATACTGATTTATTCAGAAGCCCTTTGTGAATCGATCTAAGCTTGTCTGTACGTTGGTCCGTCCGTCTGTCCCACCTTTTATTATATTGATTTATTCAGAAGCCCTTTGTGAATCGATCTAAGCTTGTCTGTGCGTTGGTCCGTCCGTCTGTCGCACCTTTTATTACATTGATTTATTCAAAAGCCCTCTCTGAATCGATCTAAGCTTGTCTATCCGTTGGTTCCAGATTTTATTATACTGATTTTTTCAGAAGCAGTTTCTGAATCAATCTAAGCTTGTCTGCCCGTCGGTCCACACGTCTGTCTGTCCGTGTTATTATTTCAGATTCAGTCTGCAGGCCGCAAACTTTTAAAATATTTTGGACAAAATTTAATACACTAACGTGCTGTGGCCCAAACAAGAATCCCACTGAAAATGGTTCGGATCGGACCACTTTTTTGATCATTTTCAATACTCTATTTTGAAAAATCATTATATGAACAATTGTAAGGTGATGTAGGGTATTTGATGGTTGACCAGGACCCATTATACTCCTTCTACTTGTTGTTCAATAAATAAAAATTTGTAATTGGATTATAAAGCGAGGAATTTAATTACGATATAGGCAAGTGAGGAAGGAAATAAGTTATTCCGCGTAATATTTTTCAATATAGCTTTTCTATTTTTTTTTTTTTTTTTTTTTTTTTTTTTTTTTTTAAAAAAATC
>KK502745.1:21455-50987 GCA_000688735.1 Glossina austeni | reverse complement strand
TATATATATGCATATATATATGTATATATATGTATAACCTAAAGCAAAAATTTGATTTATTTAATACTTAACTTTATAGTAATTAAAGAAAAACATAGAAGAAGAAATACACGCCTGCCAGGTCCTCACACAACAACAATTTTACGATATGTATAATGAATTCGATCTTTGTTAATGAAACGAAGTAATTTCGAGGAGAAAATATATTGAAAAATACATAAAAAAAATGCAATAAAGGGAAAATTATTTGTAAAAATCTTAAATGAAAAAATATATGCGTTTTTTTTTTTTTTGTTTTAAATTTGTGTTAAAACATATTTCAATAATTTTATGATGAATCGAAAAATTCATGCCACATATTAGAGTTTATTTGTTTTGCATTTATTTTAAACTTTTCACGTATTGACGTAAGTTTTTGTGCGTGTGTCTTAAATAAACGAAAAGAAAACTAAAACAAATTTTCAAAAAAAAAAACAAATATATAAATAAATAAATAAAAGTGAAAATTTTCAACTTAATTAAATTTAAATATTTTTTATTGGCTTAAAAAGGAATTACGTATAAAGCACACAAATATATATTGTTTCCATATTTTATTGGAATATCCTGCAAAATTGAGTTTTGTCTTTTTTCTTATATGCTTTTTTTTTTTTTTTAATCATATATAACAATCACACAATATTTTATATAGAGTAACAAATATAAAATATATCACATTGGTGCCGCATGGCAATACACTTACACACACGCGTGTGTATGCGTTATTTGCTGTAAAATAAAGTCAAATTTTAAAGATTTAAAAATAATTTCATATTAATAGTAGTAGTAGTAGGTACGAACAAAAAAAGGAAAGAAGAAAGAAAGAAAGCTATCGCCACCACAGTCATATGGATAAGTTTATAGTGTTTTTTGCAAATACCTAATGAAAGGGAATAATCAATCGATATGAGACCGATGATCTACAAAAGGATTTTTTCGAAATGCAAAATATTCTTAAATCAAACGATATGTAATTCCACGCCCTAGCCCTTATAGTAACTTAGAAAAAGACAAAAAAGCCTTAGATAAGTGAATTATAAGAATTGCGGTCAGTGTTTGCTTTAAGCAACGCGCGATATTGTTGTGCGCAGATAAGATATTAAAGATGGTTTCCTGTCCTCCGATGGACTAGTTGGCTTTTTCTTTTATTTTTCTTTTTTTTTTATGACCAATTGCTCTCTATTCTTGAAACGCGGTAACGGCCAGAGAGAAGACGAAGTGATGAAAGGGAAAGTGGCGCGGGGGTCGCCGCGCCAAAGTAGGTCTTTGCGACCTATTGCCGACTGAGCACTCACTATACCTACGACCAAAGTGAATTCTACCGCATCTAGGTTTAAAGCCGTTAATACTGACTTATTAATAGCGATTATTATCTACTCGGTTATGATTGCCAATGATAACTACTCTCGATAAAATCAAGATATATGAGGTAAGACGTGCAGAGATCGTAACCAACCAAAGGAACGATCGAGCAACTAACCAGCATGACATCTTGCGAGTCGCAGGAGCAAAATAAAAACAATTTCTGTAATCGAATTCTACCTAATCGTTTACCTCTCAAGCAATTCTAATGCAATCGATGCTAATAAGGACAAGTTAATGTTCTAGAACAAAGGCAATCGAAAAACATTACGCTTAGAACTGGTCTGATGAAGAGATGAAGTTGACGTGAGAGAAGGGCGCCAAAGGCAAAACGCGGATATCACCCGAGATAGGTTATGATCTCTATTAGACAAAATTCTAACGAAGTTGCTAAAGCCTGACAAAAAAAAAGTGACTGCATCAAGCACAAATCATATTTGGCCCAAATCGAATAAGCATTCGATTAGAAGCTAAACGTATGGTTGAGCACAATCATCTTTGTATTTTATGCAAACCACTATAAATCGATCATATATATTTTAGTCAATCCTACAAAGTTTGTTTAATAATAGTATAAGCCCTATACCATATTTGAGTCGGTCTACAAAGTTCCTTTTAATGATAATATAAACGCTATACCGCTTGTGGTACAAGAATAGCTTAAGTTCGTACAAAATTACGTAACACGCAGAAGTATTTGGGGTAGACCCACCTCTTATTACACATTGTCTGTCCACCTGTCCATCTTGTTTTCTTTTGTTCAATCTACCGGCCACAATTTTTAATGAAAGTTAGTACGTTGGCGTGTTGCGTTTTAAGGACGAACGCTATTGAAAATGATTCTGACGGGCTACTTTTTCGACCACTTCATGTATACGGTCTTATTTTGATAGACGTAAGGGTATACAGCCGTGGCCCCCCTTAATGTTTTCACTTTTCGTTTTTTAATTTTAGTCTTTTTTCTTTCTGTTTTTTAATGACGGATCATTCGGTGAATGTCACCCACAAAGCTGTAATTGTTATGGTAGCGAAAGAAGGGGAGAAAAAGATAGAGCGAGAGAGAGAGAAATAAAGAAGCCGTGACGCAGTGTGCATGGTTTAGGACTTGAACCGAGATATGCCGACTTGACACCCGCATGGCTTGGCTATGCGGTAACCCAATTACAGCGTTTCATTGCGCTTTGGCGAGAATTGATACCTCCAGGCAATCTCTCATTCAAAGCGTCACATGCCAATAAAATACAATTTCCTCAAGTATCTTTGCAATTCTTTTGACTGAATTTTTTATCGGAAGACCTCTCATGAGTTTTATGAGAAATGACGCTTAGCGGCCCATTTCTCTACTGAGTCTGCGTAACTTAACGTGTCCACACTTTGTTACGCTCCTTACTAGGCTACAGAACAATTATGCTTTTCGGCACTTAACCTGACATCTTTGCTTATAGATTCTAAGATCTTTCCTGGCCTAAACTAAGCGACGAAACTTGCAGTAGTTTCGTTGTGATGCTTTGTCATTTCATTCAACCTATTGACTCTTAGGCCATCAGATACGGAGAGTCTAAGACCTTTTTTCACTGTTGAGGAAAAAAAGAAAACTCTAAATAACATTTTTACCTAAAGATTTCTACCTCCTCCCGCACAATTTGATCACTCGTAAGGCCTAAGTTGGTGACTCAATTTATTTTATTACAACATAAAGCTTTCTTACTTACTTTTCTTTTTTTTTTTAAGATATTTGAAAAATATCACACTGAGACGAAAAAAAAAAGAATTTAATAAATAATCAATTATATATAGTAAGAATTTCGATTATATATGAAAAAGATAAGAGAATAAAATGTAAATAAGAGTTTTATAGCATTCGCTTACACGTAATAGATATAGAATGAGGTATAAGTGTGAGAGAGAAAAAAAACGGAAAAACGTAAATCAGGAACCTACACAGAGAATATTATCAAGTTAACATATATAGATAGATAATGATAGAGAATCAATTTTATTTATTTACAATAAAAAAATCATCGGTTATGTTCATGTGCAAGTCTCTCCACTTGCGAGCGAATATTGTCGTCGTTAAGATTTTGCAAAACTTGTAGAAGAAATAAAACAAATACATGTTGACACTAACAAACAAGGGCCTATTGCAAGGACAACTAATTGTTTCCCTTTTAACACTTTTATCTCAATTGAAATGAATTCGCATTTTCATAAAGAGTGATGTATAGAGAAAGAGAGCGAAATAGACAAAGAGAGAGAGAGAGAGAGCGAGAGTGAAAGAGAGAGAGTTAAAGAGAGAGAGAGAGAGAGAGAGAGAGAGAGAGCGCGAGAGAGAGGGAGAAAAAGAGAGAAAGAGAATGAGAGAGAGGAAGAGCAAAGGGAAAAGAGAGATAGTAGTGATATACAGTAAGAGAGAAAGAGAGATATCATGGTATACGGTATGTGATAATAAACGTTATCATCGTAAGGACGATAGATACATTCATACATCCAACGCGCACTTACCATGGTAACATCATCGATTTTTGAAATACTTCTTACGAATATGTTGACGCGTACAACAGCTGGACCATCTGTACATACAACAATATATATGTATATATACACATATGTATGTATGTATGTGTACATATTTACCCATATATACGTATATATACATAAACGTAGGTATATATATATATATATATATATATATATAAATATATTCATACGTCCATATATATATACATATATGTATATAAACATACACATACTATTATATATATATGTGTACATATCGACATGTACGTGTACATGTACGCATATATATATGCGCTTGTATACGTATGCATACACACACACATATATATATATATGCGTATGCTTATGTGCGTAACGCATTTGTTTATATATCATTCTTTTTTTCGCATAATTTCTTTTCTTCATTTTCTTAACTTAACTAAACAGCTACCAAAAAGTAATTTCTTTTAACAATAATAAAACTATATATGTATATAAGTGTATATCACTTGATTGATGAAAAATTCGTTTTCTTTCATTAATTCGCTTTCGTACATATTTTTAAAAATTTTATACGCCTTAAACTTATAATTTAAAATATATATATTCATAAAATACTCTACACATACATTTTAAATCTCCGATCAATATCTGTTTATATTGCAATATTTATGTGTTGCAAAAATTAGTTCGAAAAACTTAAAATTGAAATGAATTAAAATTGCGATAAACAAATGGAAATTAAAAAAAAAAAAACAAAAAGAAAAAAATTCCTTATTGTTTACACTGCAACCAGACATAACAAGGGTGTGAAAATAATTTCATATTTTTAATTATTTATTTATTTTTTTTTTTTTTTGTTCTATTATTTAAATGAATTAAATAACAAATGTTGAACTAATACAGAAACACGCTAAGTAAGAATGATAAGAAAAAATGAAATTATTTTTAAATAAATGACTTTAGATTCAACTCCTTTTTTCTAAGTCGTCTTTTTCTTGTAAAAAAAAAAAATAATAATAATAATAGCAAGAAATTAGAAGAAAAATAAATTTGAAAAATTTTTCTCTTTTCTTTTTTTTGTTTTTATAAAAGTATATGAAAGCATAATTTTTATGTCACGTAAGCTAAAGATCATTTTATTTATTTGTTTTTCTTTTTTTTTTTGATAATTAAAAATATCTTTTCTATAATAAGAGAAATTTTTTAGTTCTCTATTAAATTTTTTTAAATAAAATTCTATTTAAAGTTCTTTACGAAAAAAAAAAAACTATGTAACCATATCGCAGTTGTAGAGTGTCGCCCCCAGAATTCACATAAGTCATAGAAGCTGTTACCCAAAAAAAAAAAAAAAATATATATATATATAAGCAAATCAAAGTTGTCGTAGTGTGTCGCCCTGAAGTCACATAAGTCATTGAATATGTTATTCAGAAACAAAAAATCATTATCATCTGAGGAAAATTTATAAAAAAATCTAAAATCCTCCATAATCGTGGACTTCAACGCAGTTAATTTTATAACTGACACAAATAGTTATGTTAGACTTGTTAGACTGCAAAATATTCGCAACGCATTGAATCGCGCTTTAAAAAGTCCTATAACGATTCATTGTCACACATATCGCCTATAGGTTGGTGTTAGTCAGACAACATAAATGGGGGCCGTCAACGATGATGGCTTATATATGTGTCAGATCGAAGACTTTTTAAGTTATATGTTAGGTACACGCTATATGTATGTCTTGAGTCTAGAACTTTTGTCGTAGTCACGAGTGAGATCTTCATTTGGGAAAACCTTCTTATTGTTGATTAAACCGAAAAATCGTTTTGATTTCGCCTAAACAGCGTTAATTGGCTCTGTAACAACTTTCAGACCAATGCTGAGTATGAGCGTTTTTTTTTTTTTCGTCAACAAAAAGCAACATTTAATCAAGAAATGAAATTCCAATTTTTTCATGGGTTCGAAAATCACAAAAGTAGCGTCAATTATAACGTGTAACCTAATGGAATGCCGTGAAATATTGAAATGTTTCGCTTTTAGGTTAATGATAGTCAAAAATCATAGGTATTTGTCATAGGTATTTGTAAAAAAAATTTAAATATGGCCCAAATAGGTCAAAAAGTACGCCTACATCGCCTCCACGTCCACAGCATCTTTGCTTTCCGTACCCTCTGCTAGTTGCTCATAAACTCCAAAAGATAGGCGATATAAAATTTCCGTAAAATTAAGCTAAAAAAATTGAAAAATTTGCCACGCCCTCCGGATATTATTATTATGTCTTCCTTTTTTTTCAATCCTCTATAGATTCTTTTATAGGTCGAATTAAATTTTCTTAATTATTAACTGTTTTTCAAATTTTTAGTAATTAGGTGGATGAAGTCTAGGGCATAGAAGAAGAAATAGAACTACATCCTGTAAGTAGAAGATGAGATAGATTTGAAAAAATTTGTAAAACATTCATGTGTTTTTTTCTACATAATTTCCGGGAGAGATTTTTTCAACTTTCTTAGAAGAAGTCGAAAGCATTTGTAAAACATTTACATAAAAAGTTTATTAAATGAATTTTCTTTGCTAGACAAGTCTGTGTATGTGTAAAGAAAGACAATATAAATAAAAACTTAAGCTTAATATTAGATCCACCGAAAAGTTTTGTCCGTTCCTTTTGTTTGTTCTTTTTGTTCTCTCTTTATATGTATCGACCTAGCAAATAAAGTAAAACGAAGATGACTGATGTTAATATTAAGTGAGACGCCATTGTGTACACATAACTACTGGTAAAGTACATTTATGTCGCTGTATATTGTACGAACTCGAAGGGGGAAGAAATGCTATAGAAGCGTGTAGAAAATTCTTGCAAGTGCTTGATGAAAGCACAGTCTCTGATAGAACATGAAACCGCATAGGATTGGAGAGATTTCAAATAAGTGATTTCGACTTCCCTGATAAGTCGCACACTACTTTTTTTTTTTAATGTGAACAATCATTCAAGAGAAGTCATTTATCCGCGCAATAAGGTGACGAGGGAAGACAAAGACGTAGAGAAATGGCCGCAGCCTAGTATGTGTGTGTTATGCCTTTATTTACTGAGCTCTCACTTTAGTTGCGACCAAAGAAAAATCTACCGCATTGAGGTTTGCACCCGCCAGCATAGATTAGGTAGGTAGCAATTCCTATCTATGCGGAGCGAAATCATTTTTTGACAACAACAGCGATTGCGGAAAGGCTTGATTCAGGTCAATAAGCAAATGAAATGATTTCGACTTTTCTGATGAGACCCATCCCTTTTTTTTTTTTATTATGACCAGCCATACAGGAGAAGTGCCTTGTCCGTATAATAATGTGATGAGAGAAGAGAAGGAGCTAGAGGGTGTGCTGTACCTTTACTGACTAAGCACCCACTGCGGTTGTGTTAGGCGCCCCAGAAGCAATCTTCCAGCTTTGTCTTGACAGCGGAAGCGGTTCATTGCGGGAGTTTCGCGGTGGCTGTGATTGCTCTCAAAATCGCGAGAACATTAAATATTTGGAGTGTTAGATAGGCCTCACCCTAGTCAGAGGGACGATCATGTCGCGTACATGTTCTTATTGTGAAAGTGCAGGGCAGCTTTGCTGCCTATGAGGCATGAGTAACGCTTCTCCACTTCGTGAGCCAACGGGCGCCGTTGGGTTAAGCATGCAAAGCAGATACCTACGTAAACCTCTTATAACATCTGTAGTTGTGATCAGAGAAAACTCTACCCCATTGAGGTTTGAACCCGCGAACACAGACTTGGTAGGTCGCAATTCCTACCTACACGGACAAATCATCTTTGCTCGACGACGTTGCAGTCAAGATCATGTTGGAGGGAAATCATTTTTTAACAATAACAACAACAATTACGGAAAGGCTTGATTCAGCTCGATAAACTAAGATTATGTAACGTCCCAAAAAAAAAAAAGAACGAAGAAACAGAACTTTCCGCTAAACCTGTTATTAGTGTTATTACGTAAAGAACTTTAAATGTTTTTTCTCTTTATTTTGTTTTTGTTGTTTTTTCGTACCAAAATTTTGCAACTAAAAAGGTATTTAAACTTTTCGTCAAGTGTATGCAAAAGAAAGAAATAAACAATGAATTTAATCGTTAGCTAAGCAAATGTATCAGTAATAAATTAGTTGAGAAAAGAAAAAAACCAAAGGGAAAACTTGGTATAAAAATATCTATTTTCGAGAAAAAAAAAAACAAAAAAAACAAAAAAAACAAAAAAATGAGAAGAAACTGTAAATTTGTATTATTTCTCTAAGAAAGAAAAAAAAAAATCACGCTAGAGTTAATTTAATGAATCTAGGCGGTAAAGATATTAATGTGTGGGAGTGTGAGTGTTTGGGCTTTTTTTTGTGAACAAAGATACATTGAAGGTTACAAACGGATGTAATGATGAAATTTGTTGTTGTTGTTTTTTTTTTTTTATTTTTTTGATATAAATGAAATAATTTTATCGGTTATTATTATTATTATTACTATTTAACTCTTCTAACTGAGAGGAGAGACAATGGGAGAATGAGTGAGAGAGTGAGAGTGAGAGAGAGAGAGAGAGAGAGAGAGAGATCAACACATATGTGATATGCATAGTAAAGATGGTGTATTTATGTGCTTATATGTAAGCAAATGTAATTGAGAATAACTGCTGGTTAGGAATGCTCTACATATTTATATATACATATATTTGAAGAGAAAATGTTAAGCGCTGAGGGAACTTACCATTTTAATGTCACTAATCGTCATGATACTGCGTACAAAAAGATTGATTCTGACTATAGCGGGACCATCTGTGTATGTAGTTGTAATGTATTCGGTTTGTGTCACAATTTATTTATTTTTTTCATTATATTTTTTTTTTTTTTTTTTTTTTTTTTTTTTTTTTTTTTTTTTTTTTTTTTTGTTTTTAATAAATATACATTAAATGCTTATTGAAATTTTCTAAAATGAACTGAAACTTTTTTTTCTCTGCTATGAATAAAATGAAAGGTAAAGAGGACGTATGATGACGATAATGATGATGATGATGAAAGGAACTTTACTGCTCTATGTATATGTATATATATATATATATTTAATTATATATATATTAAAATGAATAAGAATTTGAAGGCAATTTACGTATGTATTTACTACAAATAGAGTGAATAAACATTTACTATTAATTAAATGAAGAGTTCAGTAAAATCCATTTCCAACACAAATGGATGGTTTAGTGGGATTTTTAATAAATTCGTTTCTTTTTTTTTTCTTTTGTTGTTTGCATTAAATTAACTAAATTAATTAATTATATGAATTAAATGAATTAAATATTATTAATATAATTAAATTTATTATTTTTTTTTTTATTTTTTTTTTTATAATTTTCCTATAATTTTATAATTAACTAAATTCATAATCATTTTAACCAATTTTTACAAAATTTGTGCTTTTCTTTCGAATTTTCAATCATTTTCGATAATATAAATAAACTTATAATTCATAGAGAAATTTTATTAAATCGAAATAAAAACAAAAACAAAAACAAAATAAATAAATCAATAAATAAACGAAATAGTTAATCAGTTTCTATCCATAATAAAATAATAAATAAGTTTTTTTTTTTAAATAAAGTGGAACATCGCTTAAAGAGCCATCGCGCTTCATAGCCATAAGCATTTGGCAAGCGGTTTGCTTAAGGCTTCCTCTATAATTTCGCTTAATAATGCGTACACCTACGGCTTCAATTAACTTTTGATTAAAGATTAAACTAAAGTTTCGGATAATCTTTAAAATTCGCTTAACGCTCTCTCTATAATATCGCTTCGTGATCCGCATGCGCTTTCACATGAAATTAAGATGGAGTGACGCTTCCTTTGATATTCAAAGAAAGTTTTATTCAAAGTTACCCTTAGGCCTTTGTTTAATGTTCCGTTAATAGGTTCGCTTCAAAATTGACTTTTCTTTTTTTTATCATCTCCCTCAAAAGCCCATTCAAAGTTGCGTTTAAACTTCCAACTAGGATTTCGCTTGAAAATTCGTCCAAAGCTACACTTAACACTCGCTTAAGTTCTGCACTAAAGTTTCGCTTGATGTTCTATCTATGGTTTCATTTAAAATTCGCTAAATTTTTCATTTGACAGGCGAATAAACTTTCATTTAAAGTCTCATGTAATGTTTCGCTTAATGTTTCTGTTGTGAATTAAACAATAACATGACTGTTAACAGGCTTCACTGTTAATGCCACTGTTTGCGGCACATTTGCTCAGACGAAATATCGGTTGTGTTCGGCTCACGTAAACACAACGCAATACATCAACAATCTCCAGATAGTCTAAGTAACTATAAGGTAGTTATAAGTTGTCTCTTTCTCGCTTATATATATTTTGGTATCACTTTATTAATGTTAAAGACGTTATACGCAAGTTTATTAAAAAGTAATTCAAATTCACGAGTAATTAAATACAAAGATAAATAATAATAATAAAGAAAATTAAACAAAACGACTACTTAACGACTGCGCGAGTTTAGACTTTACCCGTCGACTTCCACTTAGCGACTGAGGCTTTTTTCTCTCTGTTTCTCTATGACGTCACTTTGCTTGTTTTATTCTTCGTTTATTCTATCAGCTCTCCACTGTTTACTACTATGGTAGGCTTCTACTCTTTACATATGCGTGCTGTAGTAATTGCTTTAGCACGCATACACATGTATCAATAATAATTAATTTTTCGATCACCTCAACTTTATTACGATTTTCTGCCACCTTATTAAATATTCTTAGAATGTTCTCATTGCCTTTTCCAGCCGCCTTATTAACTCTTGCATACATTTTTCAAAACTGTTGCCGCGAATTGTTTTAACCGTGCACTTAATGTTCACTTCAATTTTCGTTTAAAGTCGCGTTTACTGTTTCGCTTAATGTTCCGCTATTCGCTCCGTTCTTGATATAAGGTTCACTTAAACTTCCGTTCAAAGTTTCGTTTAACGTTTCGCTTAATGCTCTTCTTTATGGTTTGACTTCGAAATTCACTCGAGACTTCACTAATCATTTCGCTTAAAGTTCTCTTTACAGTTTCTCCAAATGTTTTGCTTACTAATCCGTTTATGATTTCATTTAAAACTCTTCAGTTTTTACTTTACAACTGGCTCGCCTTTTTAAGTCTAGCTATCTCAAGGCTTGCGCGACAATCACCTCTTAGAATTTCTAGTTTCTGCCTCTTTCAACAACACCGCTACAAAAATTTGTGTTATCTTGTTTTAAGGAAATAAATCCCACCTTAGAGGACATGCTCACGTCACCAAATGAGGAATAAAGGCATGTGGGAAAAGACTTACTAGAAGACATTTGAACTCTGTTTAGAGAAATCTTACACCACGAGGTGTTGACACATACGATTTTCAGCAAGTTTTTCTTTAATTAGAAGGAAACCTTCTCAAAAGTTAAACTCCTTGTGTTCTCGTAATTCTTGCTTGGAAGCTCAGCGTATTTTCCTTACAGCGAGAAATACCTATAGCAACTTTAGCACGACTTTAGAACGCAAAGCTTCAAAATCTCTCTAATATCATCGATAAGCATTAATTTCCGCCACAAATACTTCTGGAGGAGGATTTGGTAGAAGAGAATGAGAAATTGATAAAAGCAAAGGAACAATTTCCTGACGCAAATGAAGTGCTAGTGTGGATGCATTGAAAACTTTGTCCTAATAAGACTGTCAGTGCGAGCATATTTTATTTTTAGAGGGAAGCAAACTTATCGATCCTGCAGAGTCCCCCTACCTTAAAAAGTACGATACGCTGTAGATGTATGATATATGTATGTATGTGTACACATACATATATATGTATATATGCATATATATATTATTATATATTATATTGCTTAGCATATCTTTGCTTCGATTTTTCCCCAACGGCAGATATGAATACACGTTTTCGCCTTGACCTATAGTTGATCTCTAAAGAAGAAAAGCAAAGCCATTACTTTTCAACGTTACAGCCGTTGTGGTGCAAGCGCTTGCTCGCCCCTGTGGATGCACGTAGCACCTCAAAGTACTTGAGTTAGTCCCATCTTTTATTATACCAATCAATTCAGAATTTCTTTCTTAATTGATTTAAGTTTGTCCGTCCATCTGTCCATTGTTTTACTTTCTTGTATTCAATTTATAGAGAGAGGTATGGTCCACCTATTATTATATAGATTGGTTCATTATCACTGTCTGAATCGTGTTGAGCTTGTCGGTCTGTCCGTTTGCCTTGTCTTCCCATGTTCAACCGACAGACCGCAATTTCTGGGATATTTTTATGAAATTTGATAAACTACCATGTTTTGACCCAAGGACAAACGCTGCTGAAAATAGTTCGGATCGGGCCACTTTTTCGACCCCCCCATATAACGCCTTGCTTTAGAAGGTCGTGGTGTAGGTTAGTTAATGGTGGAGGTTAAAAAAAAAATTGCAAGAAAGAAAACGATATACACGAAATTTTTAAATCCTTTTTTAACGACACCAGGAAGCGTTAGCGTATCTTAAGTTAGTTTAGAGAAGAATATTTTTTTTTGTTTACGGTCCTTAAACGAGGTTCCATTATATATGTAATGTTGAAATGATAAATTGAAAATAAAAATCATAAATTTTTTTCTTTTTTTTTTTTTTTATATCAAATAGAATATAATTCTTACAAGCTTCATAGAACGTATATATGTATACATTTATATGTATATAAAAATGATTCTTACCCGTTCCATTGATGCCGGATGGTCGAATACGGGCATCGTATTTGCCTGCACCTAAAATTTGATCTAAGACTTTTTTCTCCTTTTCTCGGAAATTTATTTTGGCATTATTAGCTCTGAAATTATGATATGTACGAACGCATAATATTGCATAAGTAAAAATTAATTCATTTTTTTTTTTAGATTTTTCAATGTTTTTATTTTCTTTTTGCTTTTCTGCTTTTTTGACATTTTCAACAATTGAACATATTTACAAATTTCTTTTTTTTTTTTTTTGGCAAAAATTAAAAAAAAAAAAAAAAAACAAATTTCAAATAAATATAATTTTATGGTTGTAGGTACATGTATGTTATGTTAATATACAATAACATGTACATAGTTTAAATTGTTCATTTCGATATTATACAGCCGCACTTATCATAAATTTTTGAAAGAGCAAATCTTCGATATTTCAGCAAAGATATGCACTTTCTTCTTCTTCTTCTTCTTCTTCCTTTTTTTTTTCAATTTCAATTATCACAATATTGCAATAATTCCAAAATGTCTTGTCCGACAAAAATTAAAAAACCATTTATTAAAAATCATGTATTAAAGTTAAATCAAAATATATATAAAAGGCATTCATTCTTTAATTTAACTGATCTGTACAAAAGGATTAATTTTTTTTTTGGTTGATTTTTTTACTTACAGAGACGCACTGCATAAACTGGCAAAATAGAATAAAGCCCAAAAGTAATGACCGGTGCCCATCTTTTGGCTGCGAATGTTTGTCGTGTTTTTATATTTTGGATTGCAGTTAACGATTGGCGCTTCTGAAATAGAAAGGCATATAAAAAAAAAGCATATAAAATCTAAAACTTATAATCGCTTTCACGTGAGTACTTAATACGCCAGGGGCTTCCCATCAATGTCGATTTTTAAAGCTTTTATTTTTTGTTTTTAACTAAAGATCTATCACGCCTTTTATAAATATATGACCACAAGTTGTAGCTTATTAGTTATAGGACTCAAAGTAAGTAAAGTCCGTTATTCTTTTCCTTTTTTTTTTTTTAACTAAAGACTTACCAAGCCTATTATAAACACATAGCTACAAGTTACAGCTTATTACTGGTTGTGCTCGAACTATGCTCGTTATATGTTTTATTCACCAACATTTTTTGTATCGATTTAATCATACTTGTCCGTCGGTCCATGTAGTTGCTCAAACTGTAGGTCCTAACATTCAAAAGATTTTCACTAAAATAGGTATCCCGACGTGTTTCGGCTCACGGAGAAACGTTGTTAAAATTTAACTAGATTGGATTATCTCTACGACCACTCCCACCACATAACAACTTTTTCGGGCAAAATCGTTATATGAAAAAAATTGCAAATTGAAACATTGTTGGGTAATAATATGTCAGGCTTTCTAAGTTGTTGTATAAACTTTAAATCGGATGGGATAATTTTTTGGACTGACTCTTATATAACGGTCCTTAGGAAATATGAGCCTTTATATGGCAAAATAATGTAATTCTTATTATATTACATTGAGCATTTGTCCAAAACTATAGTTTGACACAAAAGTCAATTAGATGGACTTAAATACTTAGATAGTCCGACAGATGTTTTTCGGTATAAATATAAATTGTTTTAAGAAACACCCTATTTCTTGGAAATAATAATTTGAAAAAAAAATGTTAGGAAAGTTTTATATCACATTTATTCTTCAAGACGCTTTATCATATTTGGGTTAATTTCATGTAAAAGTTCCAGGTTTTATTCGCGAGAAAGATTTTGCAACCTCCTCTCGACACCAGCTTTAGAACATCAGCCAAACTTTATAATGAGTATAAAACAAAGTTCTTCCCCGGCTTGCCTTTCATCAGCCAAACTATGTAATGAGTAAAAAGCAAAGTGCTTCCCGCTTTTCTTTTCCCGGGGTTCCTTTCCTTGAGTATCAGAGGTCGAGCGTATCAGAGGTCGTCTGCATGCAGGCTTCCTCACCAATGTAGTCAGCTACTCATGTGATCCAGTGCACATGCAGTAGGTTGTCGAACAGCTAACGATAGTGTATTGTGCTGGTTGCCTAGCGTATCCAGTTTGATTACTTCTCCTAGTACAATAAATGCAAGAGTGAGAGTAACAAGGGTGGCCCCCTCGGGAGTATGAAAAGTCCAAAATCCAAGGGCGAAACTACGAACGTAATGACATGCGCATGCCGATAGTTCTGAAGCATGCTATGAATTATGGAATTCACGGGGGTCAGGTTGACCGCTTTTAAAGTCATGAGTACCTTACTTAAGAGGGTAGAGGTAACAGTATTACTTGCACTGCAGATTGATGCTTGCCAAGATTCTTCAGGAGTTCGCTTGCATATTTACATACCATGTGGAAACTTCGTTAGAAGCTGGTATGACCGATCACATTTTGAACCCAACACGTTAACCAACGTGTGAGGCTTGATCGCTTGGGTGCGGCTCTTCGCGGAGTACTCATGGTGGCTGTGATTATCCCTAAAGGCGGGAGCATTAAATAATTAGAGGTACTTGATAGGCCTTGCACTGTGCAAAGGGTAAAGTTTAGACCGTATCGAAACTTCCATTCTGTTACCCAATGCTTGGTATAGGCCCTATGTCCTGCAAGATTATCTTGCAAGGCCGAGGGATGCTCATTTCAACTGAATTAATTGTAAATAGGGAGCTCATGTGATTAAGACCTCATGCCAGGTGCAAACTTTAAACATCGATATAATTCGTGTGGAGAATACATCAAAATTTCCAAACTCAATCTTTCCCAATTATCAATCTTTGCTACGTCATCAAAGATGTGTCTGGTTTGGGGTTGTCATGGTCAGATTAAAGATTAAAAGAATAAAATACAAAAGCAAAAAAAAAATTGAAAAGTTAAGTTCGTTAGAAAGTGTACAGAAAGAGTTTGCAAATCAATGTCTTAGGGGAAATGTACCGTTTCTTAGTCTTAGTCTTTGTTGATAAGAATTATTAGTGAAATAAAATAACAGACATTTTCAGTTCGTTGGAAGTTACTTTTTTTCCTTTTCTTTTCTTTTTGTTTTTGCTATCATTATAAAAGAGAATTTTCTTATCCATATCAAAATTGCTCTATATACGTATGTATATATACATGTATACATATGCGTGTATATATATATATATATATATATATATATATCTGAATTGTAAAAAGAAATTAATTCACTCTCGAGACATTAAGGCATTACCGCCCAAATTGAAATAACCTTCACCTCCTTTGGAAATCTTGCGTACTCACACGTAACGCAATAGGGCCAGCATTAGCAAACGGATATGTATGATTTCTTTTTTTTTTTTTTCTTCTTCTTCTTCTTCTTTTTTTTTTCTATGTTGATGCTTAAATAGAAAATGTACACACACGCATATGTCTGCATAAAATTGTAATTGTGCTTATGTATATGCTTCGTATTTTACACTCTTCGCTCTCTTCCTCGCAGTTCACAATTCTCTCTTCTATCGTTTATTTCGAAGCATCTCTCAAACTGAAAAACAACTACTCAACAAAAAAAAAAAAAAATTAAAAAAAAAAGAAAAGCGGTCAAAAAGTACACTATTATAAATTTCCGACGAAATAGAATGCGCACATAAATACACAAACATATAAACACACAACACGCACACACGCGCACACACATACGCATATACGCAGTTACGGTTATGTCTAATGCACATAACCATAAACAAATGTAGAGAATATTTTTTTTTTTGTTTATTTATTTTTACTTTTTTTTTTTATATATTTTTCCACTCTTTCACAGTTTCTGCATGTGTTGGTGTTGATGGTGAGGGAGAAATGTGAATACATTATGGCATTAAAAATTTAAATGAGTGCAATTTGTTTGACTGTAAAAGGTCGATTCTGTTTAAGGCTAACCACAAAATGCACACACACACACACACCCACAAACACACTTTTATATGAATATATGAAAATATATGTACGTAAATATATATATATATATATATATATATAAATATATATATATGTGTGTGTGTGTGTGTGTGTGTATTTATACTTTCCTTCAGAGCAAAAAATATTTTGTAAACGCATAACAACGAAAACAACAACCACGAAGTCTGCATTTAAGATGGACGTTATGACATAAAGGGACCAATGATTTCGCCAAAAAAAAAAGAAATCATAAAACGCTCATAACTTACTTTATTCGCTTACTGGGGGCTCTGACACTGCCTCAGATATATGAAGAATCACGAGAAGTCACAAGTTCTTCACTTCCTTATCAACTTTTTACTCCATAGTGGAGACAAATATATTTTCATTTTTTAAATTTCAATAAGAGAAACCGATCGCGTCATTTTTCTAAATTTATTTTAAAACAAGCAAAAAATATTATATTTGATTGTGATCGAATTGCTTTATTCTCATCACCTATCATTCGCGTTCATTCACTAACTTTTTCCGATACAAAATTGTATTTAATAACATCCAATGTACCGATGCCAATGTTGCCACCGATGTGTTAATATTTGTGAGAAGTGCAATGTTTACCACGGGCATCGTAGACAATGGAAGTTAAAGAGAGCAACAGAAGCGCCAAAACAAAGACGAAAAGTCGGAATGCAACGCGAAGGGACAGACAAACAAAAGTATACCGAAAAAGCCGAGCAGAAATATAATGGGACAGACGAACGGAGATACAACGACAGATACAGTATCGGCGAACAGAGAGTGAAACGAACAGAAAGGAAAACGAACAGAAGCACAGTGCCAGAGACGAACAATGACACGGGGGAACAAACGGACAAACACATAAAGGAAAAGGCGAACGGAGAAAAACAGGGACATACGAAAAGAGAGAAAGACGAAAAGAAAAACGGGCCAACAAATGGAAAAAGAGTCAGACGAATAGGGATAAAGGGGAGCGGTCGTATGGGGAGGCAGAGGGACAGGCGAAAAAAGAAACAGAGCGACAAACGAAATAAGAAACAGACGAACAGGTATACAGAGGAACGAATGTATGTGGACACAGAGGGAGAGCTGAACACAGAGGAAGACGAGCAGAGAAACAAAGCGACACACGAAAAAAGAAGACAAAGGAGCAGGTCTGTAGAGAAGCGGACATGTAGGGTGACAAAGGGACAGAGGGGCAGATGAAAATAGAAACAGACTGGCAGGCACGTAGAGAAGCGGTTGCACGGGGAGCCAGAGGGACAGACGAACAGAGCAACGGACGAACAAAGAAACAGACGAACAACGAAACAGACGGACAAGGAAACGGACGAAGAAAGAAACATACAAACAGGGAGGAAGGCGAACAGAGCAACGGACGCACAAAGAAACAGACGAACAAAGAGACAGACGAACAAAGAGACAGACGAACAAAAAAAAGACAAACAGAGAGAAAGCCGGACAGAGGTATACGAATGGAGTGTAACAGGAAAGTGCATATAGAGGAACAGACGAATAGAAAGACAGAAGGACAGACGAACAGAGAGGAAGGCGAGCAGCGATACACGAACAGAGAGGACCAGAGTGACTCGGGAGAGGATCTATAGAAAGGTAATAGAGAGTTACAAGGACACACGAATCGATATAGCACCAATGAACAGAGAGAGAAAGGAGGATGCATGAGCAGACATACGGGTAAACGGAGGAACTTGCGTAAATGGATTCAGTTCTTGACACTGATCGAGAATAAATATACTCTGCAGGATCTCTGAACTTTTCTTATGTGTGTTGTGAACTTTTTTGCAAAAAAAACGTAAAGGTGTAAAAAAAGTATAAAAAAAATGCTCATTTGCTCCATTTCGTTTCGAAAATTTCTATGTCAAAGATGCAATACTTTTTTTCCCGACCAATCATCACCGGAAACTAAATGAAATCTTATAAAAGAATCGAAGAAGACCGACGATGGGACGACGTGATGGTTAATACCTACGAAAGAAGATACCCGATCAATAGGGGCAGTAAATGTACCGCAGCGAGGATAGCCCGAAAAGGAAAACAAAGTATGAGCTACGCATGACGATGAGTTAATCCCACGATAGCTTCTATATAGAATATGCATTAAAGTCCATACATATAGTAAAGCTGACAAAAGTCTATGAAGGACCATTCATAGACCATCACTGAACGCATGTGATTGATGATGAAAAGAGGCTTAACCTATGCAAGGCTTGGTTTTTTTCATTACTAGTGACGATTATAATTATATTCGATTCTTGTGCATTGAACTTTAAATACTTGACTTTCTGAGCTATGAGCTATTTTCGAAATGAGATCATCGCAAAGCTCATCAACCGAATAATTTAATATCTTGTGTTTTTGCGAACATTCTTTATTTCCTTTTTTTCCGTTAAGATTCCCTTCCCAATCATCTGTCATAAATGATAATTACAATCTGAATGGTCGGTCATTACTTCAACCATCATTATGTTTTTGGCCGAACCATCCAAACCAAATATAAGTAGCATAGCAAAAGATATCAATCGTTGAAGAATCATTTGCATCGCAACCGTAGAAGGTCAATAAGCAAATACAATGGGATTTGATGCAAACAATTCTTTGACGATTACTCAACGAGCAAATGTGAAATAATATTAAAAAAAAAAAAAAAAGAAAAAAAGGTCATTGGACCTCACAGCAAAAACATATATTAAAGTATTTGCATGTATAACTGTGTTGTCTGTAGGCGAGCGATTAAATTGCACTGCTTAACGAAATGCAATAAAATGCAATAACTGTGAATAATAATGGTAACGATAACAACAACATCAACGCCATTGAAATGATTTTGTTTTTCGCGCACAAAAATGAAATGAAATAAATAATGATTTTAATTAAATTAATCCCTTCTTTTTTTTTTTTTTTGTTTTTGTAATTGAGAAAGAGAACAACACAAAACATCACAACTGGATGCATGCATGCATGCATGCAAGCAAGCATAATTGGATGCAGAATGATAGACCCTGACTCGATAAGCCTCGCGTGTAGTTGCCGCAATAAAAGGCTCACCAAAAACCATTCAAAATGAAACAGTTTTTGTCACTTGTTAAATTCGTATTCATATTGTGCCAATGTGCGTATGTATATGTGCTTGTATATGTATGTGATGGCATTAATGTGTATGCATAAAAATAATAAACTATCATTATTGTTATGTGTGCGGCATAAAATGAATCGAACACAATTGAATTTGCAAAACAATTCTTTTATTCATTACTTTGGTCGAATTGTGATAATATAACAACAACAACAACAACAACAACAACAATAAACAAAAACAAATTTTCTGAACATTGGAAAAATATTTGTTTTTTCCTTTAAATTGCCGGCTGCCAAATAGATGTGAGTGAATAACTCGATTTGAAAAGTTGAAGATTAAATTTTTACTTAATGCTTGCAGTTTTATGATACGCTATTCTTAGGTAGAAGAAGAGATAAAAGACTTTTATTTATCTTATTATACCCTGCCCTATAGCACTTGGGTATAGTAAGTTTATGTGGATGTACATAACGCCCAGAAAAGTTTAAGATTTTATTGAATTTATCTGAGCTTGTCTGTCCGTCTGTCCGCTATCTACTTTTTAATTCAACGTACAGCACAGAATTTTTCAAATAATTTGATCAAAAGCTGTGCACTGAAGTATTTTGGTCCAAGCACAAACGCTATTGAAAATGTTTCGGGACGGATCACTTTTTCAAACTATGTTCGATATATAGACACTCTTGTGAATAACTGTATTAAGCAGATGATGTAAGATATTTAGTTGTGGGCAGTGTCCCATTTTAGTGTTTTTGTATCTTTCTATTAAAAATTGAAAATTATTTATTTGATTGCCCTACAAAGTGCTTTCAATCGATTTGTCACACAGAACGGAGAAGTCAAGTAAGTGAGATAGACCCATATTTTATTATACCGATCGATTTAGAATTGCTTTCTGAATCGATTTAAGCTTGTCGGTCCATATGTCCATCTGACTTGTTGCAAACTATGTTTATATTCGACCTGGCTTGTCTTGGCCCAAGCACAAATCCCATTGAAAATGATCGAATCGCTTTTTCTGCACCTTTGCCTATAACGACTTACTCGTTCTATGAATAACTATAGGGTGCTGTAGGAAGCTTAACATCACTAATAAAGGCAATAGTAGGCCATTGTAATAGTTTTACATATTTTGCATTATATTATATGGACTTTCAATTAATCGCTTTCCGAAAATATGAAAAAAGATAATAAAGCCGGTTTAGTGTTTAATTTGTAAGTTATTTACCAAATTGTTTCATTAAATTGTATCGAATTAAAGTCCAAAGTATGAAACAATCGTTTAAAGTCAATAAGAGTCTGGGCGAAACAATTTCTTAATTCTGAGGTTTAGATTATTTCGTAGAGTGCTTTGTTGGAGGACGTCCAGTTCGTTACTCAGTATTTGTTGGCCAGATATCCACAATGCCAATGTCATTTAGTGAACCATAAGCTTTGACGTCCACATCTGTAAAATTTTAGACTTCCAATAACAAATAGAAGCCCGGTCTAAGAAGTAAATATTGTCAAAAACATTTTCTTACTTGTCAAAACACCAGCGCTTACCCTTATAACCCTAAACAGACATTATATTGTGACATGGTCCACCATTAGATACACTACTCTACTTTGCTGAATACAATGACTCATACAACAACTTTTTATGCGAAAAGTAGACGAAAAACTGGTCCAATCCGAACCATTTTCAACAAGTTTCGTTCTTGGATCAAAACACGTTAGTGTACTGAATTTCATCGAAATATCTCAAAAATTGGAACTTATAGGTTAAACATAAGAACACAAAACAGACAGGTGGAGAGACAAGCTTAGATCCATTAAAAAATTGATTCTGAATAGATGGATGTAATAAAAGGTGGATTTATCTCAAGGCTCTTCTGGGTGTTGCACGCATCCGCATAAACTTAATATATCACAAATGGTATCGGGTACAAAAAGAGATCTTTATCTCTTTACCATCTATATTGACAATGACATGAGGAAGGATCCACATGTTGTTGAAGTCTTCAATTATTATTCTAAATTCACATTTGCTGAGAAGTTCTAAATAGACAACTGCCAAATTTATCCATTGGATTTCGCACATTTTCTTGCTCACAGTTGAAAGTCCCATTTAACATGGAAGATAGCGGCGGTAACATCTCAATATCGAAGTAGTCACAATCAATACGTGAGCATGGGCGTGCATTCCTGGCACAGAAATTCCAATAATGATATAAGAAAAAGCCTTCATTTAGTTGAAACGAATGCTCCGTCGGAACTTTTATGAAGTTTCTTTCCCATAGGATGGGAGGATGAGGGGTGCATTCATTTTGTCAAAAAGCTTGCAAGGCTCCGAAGGGAGCTTCAGAGACTCCACAAAGTATATGCATTCTTGACAGGCATCAAATTCTGAATCGGTTTAAGCATTTGCGTGTGTCCTTCTGTCCAGTTGTCCATGTATCCGTTTGCATAATGACTGTTACAAACGTTCTCCTGGCCACAAAAATGAGGCTATCGACAACTAATTCGACAGTTCAATTAAGCAGCTAAGTATTGAAGCCGGGGAAAAGCGGTCGAAGGCCACACCTACAGTACCACGTAAACTGAGAATACCTCTGTTTTTCAAAAAGAATAAAAAATTGGTTTTTCTCTCATTACACGTAGAATACAGCAGATACATCTACAAACAAATTGACCGAATATTCTATAGACGATTCCGTAGTACTCCTGAAAAATAAAACAAATCAACCACGCCTACTTAATTCAAAATGCTTAAAAAACTCCATAAATTCATGTTTCAAAAACCCCATAAAGTATATAACTTCTAAGTATGTCCTTTTTTCGTCTATCCATCCGTCCGCGTGTGCAACTGTGCAGTATCTGTGGTCAACATCCTTCCTTTAGCAAAAATTAAAATATCGCCTAAAAATTTGTGAAGGAGTTTGAAAATTTCCCAAACAGATCAAAGAATGCACCAACAACGGCCCCCGAGCTATGCAATGAAACCTGCGAACACTTTTATTTTCCGTATAATTTGCTTGCTACTCATGAAGCACTACATAAAGACCATTTAAATTTCCACATGTATTCTGAAAATAGAACGGATCAGTCGCACCCACCCGATATTATAGAATATGAAAATTTATTTCTTTTCCTTTTTTTTCGTCTTATTTAGGATAACGGGCGAAAGAAAACATTTCTTACTTATTTAGATTTCTTTTATTCGCTGCTAATCAACTTGAGAAAGCTTATGTTTTTTTTACACAATTAATTTTGTTTTTGTAATTTTCTATATTAATTTCTTTACATTTGCTACTCAAACCGTATACCACTTGTTTACACTTAGACAGATTTGTTTACTTTTCCTTATGGTATAATATGGTAACGCGACTTCTCATTGTGTTCACCCCATGGGACTTATTTACGTGTAAAACAGAATAACGCATCATTGTGTGTGAACGAACGTCTAAGGTCTAAGAGATTTGACAATGCAGTGTAATGTGCAGGAGATTCCGAGAACTTTTCACATTCACTTTATTGTATATTGTTGTTGCAGCTAAAGTTTCCACAGCCACATAACCTAGAATTGTTCCCGTTATTGTTTGTAATCAATTTAAAAATATTTTGTGAATTTTTTTTACACACATTCACCAATTCAACGACTCATAGTATAGAAATAATGAATACAAACACATGGAAAGGCATTTGTTTTTTATTTTTTCTCTTTTTTTTGTTTTTGTTCTGAATTGAATGCGAAATACCAGCAACGGCATGATTGGCGACAAATGTATACTATTGAGCTACGCTTTACTCTTTATTTAGTTATATTTGTATGCTTCAACACCAAGCATGTATTAACAGTAACAGTAACGACTGACCCAAATAACAACAAATAAGGAAATTATGTGAGGGTATAGCCGAACCTTGTATACCCGCCACGATACATCTTATGATAATGTTACCAATTTTATTCCACACTCTTACCTTACAGTAGGATAAGATTGCTATTGCAAATTATTATTGGATCAGCACACTTTACCTCTTCAAGCCCTTGGCCAAAAATGTGGGCTTCTCCCTGCTCATTTTTGTTTTTTCCTCCACTTATTTTTAAATTCCTTTTAATATCAACATACTTTACCCCTACAAGCCCTTGGCCAAAAATGTGGGCTTCTCTCTCTGTTCATTTTTGTTTTTTCCTCCACTTATTTTTAAATTCCTTTTAATATAATGAATAAATCGTATAAAAAAAGAAAAGTTAAGTTTTTTTTGCCATGAAAAAATCATCCCTGAAGAGTTTAACACTGTTCCCTAAGCATTACTAGAAGATAATAGGTTTTATTTAGAATAAAATGAGAAAGAAGCAAAAATTTGATCACTTATCACATTTTGTGTGGGCGTGATGGATTTTTCCCTTTTTTGCGCGCAAATAGCAAGAAAGGTAATCTATGAAAAGAGTTTTGGAAACTTTAGCTTATGAGCAATGACAAAAAGCCCACAAATTTTTGTTTAAAGAAAGTGAGATGCTTTGTGTTTACACTTTGTTGTGGGCGTGGCCATAGAACGATTTAGCCTGTTTTGAGTATTATTATTATTATTATTATAATTTTTTAAACCAAGGAAATAAATTCTTACACTAAAAATAAAGAATAAAGCACTAGCCACTTGCCATAGGCTATCAGCTCCCGTTTTGAGTAAGAGCTCTCAATCTTTCTAATAAATTTCAAGTCAATAACCTTTACTGAGACCCACACATACAGACGCACAGAGGGATGTATCAAGAATGTATATATACCTTATGGGTCTTTGAAGCCTTCATTTTGGGTGTTACAAACACTATGACAAAATGAATGTATGTTTACCCTTCGGTGGTTTTTTTACACACAAATAAAACATTATATTCGGCCTAAGTCGACACTATTAATACCAATCATTAGCTTAGCGATGTAAATAATGCTAAGGCAGCTTGTATGTGGTTATAAACGATCTTTTGATGGCATATCGCACAAAGCCTTTTCTTGAATTCTATTCCTATAAGAGGCCCCTAATTCATTAAATTTTTTTAGCATTAGTGTGTGAAGACTTGCTTGGATTCAACTAATTTTCGAAGTTATCACGAGGATCTTGTATCGAGTTGTGGTCGAAACTTCTACTTGTACACAGCTTGTCTGCACTTCAGCTTCAATACACTTTGTCTTCACTTCAGTCTTTTTCCTCGTATTTTATATGGCAAATTTCGTATATCGTATCGTATATCGTATCGTTGTATGTTCTATCGTATATCGTATTTTCTCAAATCATGTTTCTACGCGATATGATAGCATTTTGTTAATATCTTATTTAATATTAATTTTTATACTGGGTCGGAAAATATTTTATGGCTGTTATATATTGTGGTCGAAACTTTTAATATCCATCACTAGCTTATATGCAGTCTTCCTTTTTCCCCTTTTTGCAGTATAAAATGCATTTGTTCGTTTAATATATATAGAAAAAATAATGCATGCCCGAGTTATTGATACATCGGTCATACGCTGCATATCGTATATCGTATGTTTTAAAATCACATTTCTCTGTTTCTTGGCAAGTAATAGTCCAGACTAAAAGTTACATTTGTTAGTTTAAGTAGTCGAAAATTGACAACCGTGCACGGCCTAAATCCGATTTAGCTCTCCTTCATCGAGATTCCATCACGAAAAAGTGTGGTTAAAAGGCGTAACATGAAACTCTACAACTATGCAATATCCAACTTATGAAGAATACCAGTTTTTAGTAATTACAAGCAAACCTGCATAATGTCTGACTTTATTAATTTTCACATTTGAGCTGACGAAGTTGGTAAAGGAAAAAAAATTTTTTTTTATTCTTGTAGATTGTTTGTAAGATCGATTTCATCAAAAGGACAGACGGGCAGATATAGCTGAGTTGATTCATCTGATGCGCAGTATAGATGAATAAGAAAGGATCTCCAAAAGCTTATTTGCTTTATTTTATAAAGTCTCGGAAAATCTAGTAATTTCACTGCCTGTGTGCATGTGTGTCTGTGTGATGTATATAAAAAAAAAAAACGAAAGTTATTCATATCTAAATAAAAGTTTTCATAGATAGATAGAGTTAGAAAATATTTATATAGAGCGAGATGAGTCAGTCTCGTTGCGCAGCATTTATGTATATATGGCCTATGGTTTTAAAAGTGCTATCAGACAAAGAGTGAGGGAGGGAGAGAGGCAGGGATATATCTTAAGTATACATGTACATATATTGAATTTCCGGTTATTCAGACTAGTAACGAGGTTTTGTTACAGTTTGTACTTTTTATGTTTTTTTTTCTTTTTTTTTTTTTTTTGCTTTTTAATGCTTTATACAAATATATTTTTACCTTTGTTTCACGTGATGATGTGTTGTTCTTGTTTGCTTGTTTGCTTTTGTTTTTTATTTGGAAGGGAGGTTGATCAGATTTTTCCATTGTATATATATATATATATATATATATATATATTACTTGCATATTAAATATGCAAGTATGCGTAGTTGGATGTATACAAATACATGCTTTAAGAGTCTCTTCAGAGAACTGAATGTTTTTATACTAAATGCATGCATAATACTATATAAAATCGTAATGAAGTCAAGTGTTAGGTGTTCTATTAATCTAGTTTTCATTTTACTGTTTCCTACTACTACTCTTATATATGCATATACATATCTCTCGTTCGGTATTTTTTAAAAGAAAACACATTCAATAACATTTCATTTTATCGTTTCGCCTTTAAGAAATTCTCACTATCAAGATTGGTTAGAAGAATGTTGCAACATAAATAATTTATAACATCGTGACGTGATGTTTATGTGTGTGCGTGTGTTATGTACTACATAAATAAATATGTATAAATAAAACTTATTAAATTAAAAAAAAAAAAAAAAAAAACAAGTAAAAAAATTATATTCGGTCGTGGCCGAATCAATTATACCACTCAACGTTATCCAAAAAAAAAGACTAAAGACAAACAAAAGAACAAATTTTCATGCTTTATAGCATGGGGTGGGCGTGGCGAATTTTTTCGATTTTCCAAATAAAAGTAGAAATTTATATGGTGTGTGGGTTGTACTTCATAAGTAACAAACAATAAAAACGGAGAGCGAAGGTGTTCATAGTTTTTGTTACATAGGCGTGTGGGCTTTGCTGGTGTGTCCTTTGAAAAGTTTAGGTCACTTCCAAACTCTTTCGCAAATTCCAAGCCGATATCCTTATTTTCACTAACGGGAGATTGTTTACTAAGGAGGAATGTACACTAAGGAGTTAGGCAGACGAACAGACGAACAGACGAACAGACGAACAGACGAACAGACGAACAGATGGACATGCTTACGTGCATTTCGAAGAGAGATAGAGATTGGCCAAGAATTTATACATTTTGTGAGATTTTCGAACCTTTCTTCTCCGCGTAATAAAGGTTTTCGAAAAAATGCGAAATATTGATACTCCATGATACTGGGTAGGTGTGGCTTATTAATTTTCAATTTCTGCTCAGTTGCTGTAGCATTTTCGATTTTTAAAGGTTTATCTGCTATAGTTTATGAGTAATGATCCAAACACCAATTTTTTTTCCTTTTGCAAAACAGAGCTGTTCTCAGTTCATAGGGTATTGTAGGCGTATCCTTCCGCCGATTTGGCTCATTTTCAATATCAGCTCACGTGCAAGAGCTTTCAATGTTTCTGCAATGTTTGAAGTCGATAGTTTCATATTTGCGGCCAGTCAGCAGTTATTCAGAAAACGGACAAACGGACGGACATGCTTAAATCGTGACGGGGTATGAAAAGAAAATCATAATTACAAATTACTTTAATCAACTGAATTTTGAACAACTCTTACCGATGATGATGTGCGCATTGTGTACAACGTAGCCTGTCGCTCAATAGCGATACTTCATACGTATGCAATGCAAATTTTCTACTTTTTTTTGTTTTTTCATTTAACTAAAAATAACAAATTGCAACTACAACAACTGATGACATCCTTTTGTAAATATCAACTTTGACATTTTTCCTTTGTCATTAATGAAAATGTCAACAGACATAACAGCAAAACCAACAATAACGACAGTATTGAACATAACGGACATAACCGTATCTCAGCAGTCTATATAAGCATTTAAATGCATCCATTGATTATATATGAACATATATGTGCTTGATATTTAACAGAATCATAATCGAATTTATTTAGACCTTTTACTTTTTCCATATTGTTTTACTACAAAATTCTGTAAAAGCAAACAAAAGACAAGAATTTCATAAACTTTTTTCTAAAACTTGTATACCTTGCGCATTGAACCTATTACTTTGACTACTTAAGGCACTAACAACTCAATAAACGCCTTTAAAAAGCCCTTAAGTATTTGGCAACGGCAAGCACGAACACGAAACGACGGCGATGACAACGCAAACCAAAATAAGTAATGTCAGACAGCAACGAAATCGAAGTATCCATGCAGCGGCTTCTCTTCTGCTGTCATTCAGCCCATCATCATTATTAGCAAAAAAAATAATAATAAAAAAAATAAAAAAATAAAAAAATAAAAAAGGAAAAAACTTGTTCATGCAATCATAGTAAAAAGCTATCTATAGTTTTACTAGTAGGTACAAATTTCTTATATGTAAATATTTACTATATCTCATAACAATCTGAACACGTACTTATGTAAAAGAAAGCTTATATACAGATATGCATATATATTTATATATATATATATATATATATATGTGTGTATATAAAAAATCTATCAAAATTTACTTAAGAATAAGTGGGTCATAAGTACAATCTCTTCTTTCTTTAAAAAAAAAAACAAGAATTCTTTTTATATATATTTTAATAATTTTATATGTGTCACATATCGCTTGTCAGGTCAACGATCTCTTTAATTGGAATTTATTTTCATACAAGTCAAAGAAAAGCATAAATAAAATTAAAATTGCCAAGAGCTTAAATGTAAAATTGTACTTCACTACGTATGAGTGATATTCTAAATACTCTTTACACACTCTATATATATATATACATATGAAATT
This sequence comes from Glossina austeni, assembly GCA_000688735.1. Taxonomy (NCBI): domain Eukaryota; kingdom Metazoa; phylum Arthropoda; class Insecta; order Diptera; family Glossinidae; genus Glossina; species Glossina austeni. Next base: position 22,275 of record KK502745.1, on the reverse strand, counting down.
TTCATATCTTTCACAGATTCGTTTAATTCAGCAGTGGCTCGGCTTATCCCTCCTCACCCCCCCATGTCGAGAAAGAAGTCTTTGGTTTTATCAGATATGTAAACATGAAATCGGAATTTGTCCATTAATGGCTTCAACATCACGTATAGAGTACATGTATGTCTGAAGTTGTGTTGGACGTCTGGCAAGAATAAGGAATTCTCATACCAGCACATACTACAAAGTAAAAATACTTTTTCTAACAACAAAAATGTCGAGTTTGGTGCCAAGTAAAGAGCATTCGTTGACAGCATTTTTTTCTTTGCCCGTACGTCTACTTTCGATCCTATTTTAACTGGAGATGGAAACTTAAGTTACGTTGAGAATTCCATGCATGCAAAAATTCATGCATTCATGGCAAGCCATGCCGTCGACATTTATCGTCAGCCAGAAACGTTATAGCTTTTTGGGAATACTCTGGGTTTGTTTGAACAAGAAGAGTGTTGTCAGTTAAAACGTGGCGTGGTTTAATGCCAAACATTACCAGCAATAATTAACCGGTTTGAACGGCACACTATTCAAAAACATTCATCGATAAATTGATTGTGGACTTAATATCCGTGTCTATTGCGCGACTGAATCGCTTTGGTAGAGAGATCATATTTTGTTTTTAATAGGACCACAAGTGTCTGGGCCATTATTAGTTATTAAAGTCTGTCGGAATAGTCAATATCAACCGCTACCAATGGCAATTGATCGATTTCAACCACTCGCTGTTCCAAAAAAAAAAAAAAAAAAGAAGCACTTTATGACACGACATCTGTCCATCCGCTCATGGAAA
>KK502745.1:1810-12656 GCA_000688735.1 Glossina austeni | reverse complement strand
AGCTGCAATTTTCGATATATTTTGATGAAATTTGGGTTGGATCACGCCTTGTTTTAATAAGCAGCAATAGCATAATTTTCAGCACTTCGCTATAAAAGTCGCTTAGTAATAGCATGTCGGCCATCTAAATTGTTGTAAAAACGTTTGGATGGGATAGAGCAACTTTTTTGAATAGCTTTCTGTATAACTCTTCCTAAGGAAACTGAGTCTTGCTATGGTAAAAATGCCTAACTTTGAATTCTTCTTAATGAACGTTCGTTCATCATAATAGTTTGACATGAAAATTAACCTTACCGAATTTGGACCATGTAGGTCTATTTTTTGCGTACCAACGCATTTGAAGGTTCTAATGAAAAATAATATTTTATGTGCAAAACAGATTGCTAGACTATATATGTACATATATACATATATACATATACACATATACACATATATACATATATACATATATACATATATACATATATACATATATACATTTATATATATACATATATATATACATATATATACATAGATATACATATATACATGTACATATACATATGTGCATATGTGTTGTGCACATGTTTTTTTATATATATGTTTTCGTATATGTAGACATATATATACATATTATTTTTTATATACATATTTTCATATATATGTTTTTTGTTTACCAATTAAGCAAACATTTGTAGGGTATTTAATGGTTGGCCTCGCCTGTCTGCTGCGTCCTTACTTGTTTGGTATAACATTAGATATATCATTGAATGTAAAAAGTTACTCTTACATAGGAGAGAAGCGGATATTTTGATTTCCTCGTTCAGTAGCAGACTCCCTTATTTAAATATTAATGTGTCTTCAATATGTCAGTATGTTGTGTGCCATCTTCATCCCACAGTAACCACAGTAAGCCATAAATTTTCCGAACGTCAGTTTGGTCATTTTGCTCGACTTACGGAGGCGGGCGACCAGAAAAAGTAACATTTCAAGGTAAAAATATATTTTTTGTTTTTTTTGGCACATAATTCAAAAAGCTATGTTATGAACGCTTCACTACACTTGTATGGTTATTATGGTATAGGTATTAAGTCAGTGCATCCATAGTGTTATTAAGTGCGTTTTTTTTTTCTTTTGTGGCCAATTACTCCGGGGGCGTCACCTATACGTGTAACACAACGATGGTTGGAATGACGTGGAGAGAGAGATAGCAAATGACCACTGCCTGGTAAGTTGCAAGCCTCTACCGATCGAAGATGCATTAAAAAATAAAAAATTTTAAGTAGAGAATGAAAGAATGCAAGACAATGTTTAGAACCTAATGGCATAATGGAAGCAAAGTTAAATTATGTACATACAGTGTGTCCAAAAAATAAGACCAACATCTTGGCTCAACTTTCGCACGATAATCGAAGTGTCCATCTTTTTCTTGTATTATCCTTTCGTCATATTGTAGGCGTTCTATTAATTAATTTCTTTCTGCCTCTTGTATGTTTCACTCGCTCGCTGATAACTGCCGCAAATGTTCGAAGCTCGTAGGAGATCGATGGCGCAGCCTTCTATCGAGTTCATCCCAAGCACATATTGCATGAAATCCTTTTACAGGCATCACCGAAAGAAGAAGGGTGCCGTACAAGAAGAAAAGCCGTACAAATATGGAAAATTAGGCCACGCCTACACAACATTGTAATATATCAAAATTGAATTTTTTTCATAAACCCCATCAAATATATAAATATATGGTCAGTTATGGATTCGAAATACACCCAAGGATGTCCGTCCGTTTGTTTGACCATCTATCCATCTACGTAACTAGGTGGTATCTGTGGTAAACATTCTCCGTTGCGCCTACAAATTTGCAAAAGAGTTTCAATATGGCCCAAGCAGGTCTAAGAACACGCCTACAACGCCTACCTGTGCATACGACTACGATAGCGAACATCTTTGCTTTCCGTGCTTTTTGTTCGTTGCTCAACTGCAACAGATACACGATGTAAATGTTCACAAAATTATTTTACGAAAATGGAAAAAATTGGCCTCGCCCACCCAATCTTATGGCATATGCAAATTTATATTTTTTATTTTTTTCAATCTTTTATAGCCTAACGGTGATGGATGTAAAACATTGGGTCGCAACCGAATATAATTTTTTTACTTGTTCTTGTTCAACAGGCCATGGGACAGTTTAGATGTAGACTTAGCCATTAGCCTGTTGAAAAATTCACCTAAGATCAATGAGATTCAGTTTACTGATTGGGAAATCCTGAAGAATTTTCAAATTCGCTTTCTTTGTTTAGTTTTTCGATTATCTTCACAAGGTGTGTACTGGGTGGATGGGTTTACTGTGGTCGAAACACCATCAAACCATGAGATTACCAGAACCATACTTGATAGCAGGCAGCATTATACATCCTGCAGAAGCCATCTATTCTTTTCACTGGCTTACAAACACACGTCTATCTGTATCCTAAAATCTGAAAAATTAATTCGTTACTCTAACGGACATTTTCCCATTGGTCTATAGTCAACTTTTCATGCGCCTCTGCCCTTTCTCGTCTATTGCTCTTATGCCGAATTTTTAGTCTTGATTTTTTAGCAGCAACACATCCTCTTAGTCCGGCAGACATGATTGCAATGGCTGTTCTTCGCCCATCATACAGAACTGTCGTCATTTGTGTGGCAGTTAAGCGTCGATTCCGTTCAGAGAAATCTCTGATGACGTTGTCCTGTTTTTTTGTTCTGTACCGCATATAATCGTCAATTTTTTCGTTTGTTTAAAAACAGATGTGCTTCCAAACTTTTGGACGGTAATGTATTATAATATTTCTTCTGATTTTGTTCACTTGAATATTGCGATTCAACTTTGGTAGACTCGGCTGACTTTGCCGTTTACAGACACCTTATGTGTCCTTTTGCAAGCAAGTGTTCAGTGCCAAACTTCACTGTGACGTTTTTGTGCTAATTACTTTTTCCGCGAAATGTTCTGTAAATTGCTGGAAATACTTTCACCAGCTGCGTCGGCTAAGCTGAGAACTTAGTTTCTTAGAAAATCACTAACTAAAGAGAACTCTTGTGTATTATTGTGTAACACGTGTGAAGGTAAAAAATAAGAAACTGGGGAAAACAAGATAAGGAATAGCCGCATATTGGGGGTTGCATGACCGATCGATCAGTATTCTGTCCTTACGTACCGAGCACTGGCAATAGCCAGGATCGCACACTTATCATTATTAAAGCATGATGTTGCCCACTGAGGATTGAACGTGGGTACTATAGCAGGGCTTCGAATAAAATGCATTGATATTTATTTAAAATTATTATTTTTTTTTTTAATTGAATTATTATTTATAACTAAAGTCAAATATTTTTTAGAGAACTGCGTCAAAATCAAAAAAAACAATTAGAAGAACGGTAAGACCACTTAAAAATAATTTTACATAGAGTACATAACATGGTACACTACAGATACGCCGACTATGTAGTCGCGTCACTTGACTATGCGTCAGGTGTATAACATAGTATTGGTCATCAGCACATTCTTAAATTAATTTTGACTAAAACTAGATGTCTTTCCTTGAAACTGAAGTCTTTCCTTTCATCTCTAATACCAACGAACCGTTTTTCCATCCTTCACTTCTATTTATTTCTAGTTCTCCCGGAATCATCCGTGCCTTAGAACATCCTTCTAGGCAGTCATTTAAACCGGCAGCGTGCTGACTTCAGCCATTTTTCGACCTCACGAAAACAAAAACGCTTCCGTTAATAAAGCTTTCTACTGTCTAAGGTTGTCATTTCTCCAGCGGCGGGGTTCATTTCTCTCGAGACGGTCTTCGAGGGTATCGGTGGTCGTCTGCGCGCAGACTTCCTCACCAATGTAATCAGCTACTCAATCGGTCCAGTGCACAACCATGAGGTTGTAGAAAAGCTAATGATTGTCTAGTGTGATGGGTGCCCGGCATAGTCTATTTGATTACTTCTCATAGTACTGTAAATCCACAGTGGAGAGTAATAGGCGTGGTCTCCTCAGAAGTATGGAAAATCTAAAATCCAAGTGTGAAATTACGAACATAATGACACGCGCGTACCGATAGTTCTAAAACATGCAATGGAATCCACGGGGGTCAGGTTGACCGCTCATAAAGTCACGAGCACCTTGCTTAAGAGGGTAGAGGCAACAGTATTGGTTGAACTAGATAGATAGGTAGATAGGTGCTTGCCAAGGTGCTTCGGGGGGACGCTTGCATATTCACTTCGATGGAAGCTGGTATGACCGATCACATTTCGAACGCAGCAGGTTAACCAACATATGTGACCTGACCGCTTACGTACGGCCCTTCGGGTAGTACTCGTCCTGGCATTGTCCAGAGGGGAAGATTTAGAACATACCTGAACTTTCACTCTGGTACCCAGTGCTCGAGACAGGCCCTTTCTCTTGCAGGATTGTCTTGCAAGGCTGAGGGATGGACAGATCAAGTATATTAATTGCCACTGGTTCTAGGGGTTAAGGCTGAAGCCTTTCAGATACAGACCTTAAGCATCGATATAATCTGCCTAAGATTGTCACACATCTATAAAATGAATAATAAACCTTAACCTATCTGGTGGTTCATTCTCCTCTAAATTTTGCAACAAATGTATTTTGATTTATTTTTGTCTCTCTGTTTATCACAATAAATCAAATTTCAACTCTGCAACAATGCTGCTCTTGGCAAATTTAGTTTACTTAGTAATTCAAGAAAGACAGCTAAAATTCTTTTAGAAAGTATTGAGTGAATGCTACAAAAGGAAGAAAATAAACAACGTTTTGCAAATAATTTTTGTATTTAACAATCAATTCTAATAAGTTGAATACACACAAAGTGTGTACTTGAGAAGTGTGCCACACTAGATGTACTTCGTAACCATTACCGTGTGACGGTGGATTGCCATCGATAATTATCATTTTATTCAATTAAATACACACACAAGTTTGTAATGGATTTCTTTTGTACGATTTTTATATGAATTAATTTACTAATAGAATTGTACAGGAATCCACTTAGCAAACACACATTCAACATACATGTGCATATGTATCGCAGGTAAGAGAAAAAGAAAATTACATCTATATACGAAATTAAGAAGGTCACGACACATGTATTGATTTCAAAAATGCTTCAATTACGATGACAGAAGCACTGTTGCTAAAATTTTCTACACACATAAATACATACTTAAAATTGAATTATAAATTTCGTCAGTGAAATTGCTTCCACTTAAAATCATATAAGCATACGTAGAAGTAATTTCTTATTGATTTTTTTAAAAAAAAAATTAGATCACTTTGTTCACAAGTATTTGTCAAACTATGACTTCTCGTCTTAAAAGTAGTCTTCGTACGACCCTCCTCTTGAAAGATTCATAATATAGTTCTTAGGAACTCCCTCAGGTCACACGGTGATGTCTAGAAAGAAATGTGAGAAGTGAAAAATATAGGGAATGCCCGCAGCCTGACGTGAGTGGCCGTGAGTGCTACAACTTTACCGATCGAGCAATCGCTACAGCTACTGAGAGCAAGCAAGTATGCTCAAGCCGCCCTGAGATTTGAACCCGCGTACACTGGCTTGGTAGCCGTGACTCTTATCGACTAACCTACGCGGCAGCCCTGCTCACGCGATACCAAAAATCAAATGCGGGAAACTATAGCTTTTCTTAATTAGTTCGCTGGAAAATGCCGCTTAATCGGCTTAATCCCAGTGATCAGTAATAAAGATGGCAGGTCAAAAAAAGGTTTATGTCCTTGGCCTGTCAATATAGAAAATTCTGGACGTATTGTGCTAGGATCTACTTCAAACAAGTGAAATTGCCGCCAAGCAAGCCTACCAACATGAAGTGATCCAATTGCCTCAACCACTGAAGAAGGACGCGGCTACAATAAATCAAAAGATTTTATTGATTAATATTTCGACATGACGACGATGAGTCTCATCGCGCGTAACCAGTCCAGGAAACTTTAGCAAAATTGAGCAGGAATATTGTCCCACCGCCCCTTCCACAAATTTATTCAAAAAACATTTTTCAATAGGTAGGGCTTAGAGCCCGCTTGAGTAGCCCTTTCATGTCTATGACGACATCCAAAAACCTGCTCGCCTTTGGAAAGAGCGTCAAATGACCTTTGGTATTGTCAGTAGGGGATTCATTTTCCGTTATAAAATTAGGAAAGCGACATAGCTAACGATGGACAATAGTTGAAATAAAATATTTTTTTCCATTCCAAAAATGATTTCCACGTCTAGTAAGTATGCACCGTTTTGCTTACTCATCGACTTAACTAATTCCACAACTTGGCCTAATGAGAAATTATATTGAACTTTGACTCAATCTTTTCTATCCACCATCCGTATCTTATAAAAACTCTAGATTTCGGTAGCCAATAAGATTTGATGGACCGTTGCTGATTTTTTTTCAAGTGTTGTATAGCATCACCCGGGGAAACATTTATCGTTGTATTTGTACACGCAGCAAAGGGAGATCGTATAGAAAACAAAAACTGACTTCGATAAGTTTCTCTAAAGATGGGTGAGGGCAACTTTGCCAAATTCCAGCTAACTTTTTGCCTTACTTTGCCTTAGAAATTCCATTTTTATGTGGACAGCAAACGAAACCTGCTTTGGGTAAATTGGTCTAAAAATGGGCAGGGACTGGAAACTTTCCCAGATCTCAGGCAAAAGTCAGTTCATCTTGGATGTTTTAAATTCATCCTGCGCCCTATTCGATTAACTCTGAGCTACTCAGCGGCATGTCTGATTACTTCGGTTGTTCACGCAAGCGAGGATATTATACAGAAAACACAACCGGACTTGGATAAATTGGTTTAAAGATGGGCACGGCGAACTTTGCCAGATTCTAACCAAATATCGCTTCGCCTTAGACATTCGAATTTCATCCCGCGCCCTGTTCGATTAACTCTGAGCTATCTCAACGGCACTTGTCTTCAGCAAACGAAACCTGTCTTGGGTAAATTAGTCTAAAGATGGGCACGGCCAGCTTTCCCAGATCTCAAGTAAAAGTCAGTTCATCTTAGATGTTCTAGTTTCATCCTGCACCCTATTCGATTAACTCTGAGTTAATCAGCGAGATGTCTGATTGCGTCGGTTGTTCACGCAACCGGGGGGGATTATACAGAAAACGAAACCTGTCATGGATAAATTGGTCTAAAGGAAAGCATGGGCAACTTTGCTTGATTTCCAATTTCATCCTTCGCTGTGTTCGATTAACTCTGAGTTACTCAAGCCTACGTCTTGTTACGTCGGACTTGGATAGACTGACTTAAAGATGGACATGAGCAACCTTGCCAGGTCTCAGGCAAAAATCAATTGGTTCGCCTTGGATTTTCTGACTCCATCGTGCGGTCTATTCAGTTAACCCGGAGGATATGTGAGCGTAAAATCAGAGACAAGTTTGAGTCCCCACAATGCAAATGCAATTAAGAGGAGATGTAACGAACTCAATGATAGAATAGAGTTTACTGCACTGCATAACTTTATTAAACGACCTTGTAAGTGCTTGCAGCAATTAAATTCGGGTTCAAACATTATAGGAAAATATTAGTGAATCAATTATTCAATCATGCCCCATTTATTCGAAGCAAATTTTTGACATCTTGCATACGAAATGCAAAAATAGAAATAGAAATTCATCTAAAACATTATTATTTTTTCTTAGAAATCGTTCGTTAATTAGGATTTTATCAGCGTTGAATGCTTGTTGTTTGACTAAGCAAAACAAAGTGACTTTTTCATTAAAAAAAAATTGAATTAAATTCGAGGTAATTTTATTTATTCGTTTTAATTTCTTTTAATGCGTCCACAAGTCATAAATTTAAACGATAAATTGCTATATATCCACTAACATGACTCACATAACTGCAATCTTAGAGGAAATAAGAAAGAATTTATATACAGCTTGAAACGAATTCTTCAATACCCATCATTAGCTTGTTTCCAATGTGCCTCGCAGGTAAGCTTCTTTCGCTATACATTCATGTCATATATTAGGGGGACCCATAAGTAATCAATTATTTTGCATTCATTGACAAAATGTTTTTTTGAAATCACATTTTTATTTTTTAATCGTTTATGTAGTCACCGTCGTTTGCGATGACTTGTTGCCATCGTTCCTGCAAAAGTTCAGCCCCCGTCTTGAAAAAGTGGGGTGAGCGTGACTTAAAATATAACTCAAGGTGCGTTTGGACATCGGATAAGAAATTAAAATTTTTATTCCGTAACGAATGCTCCAGTGACCTGAACAAATGGTAATCCGACGGTGCTAGGTCTGGAGAGTATGGAGGGTGCGGTAGAAATTCCCAGCGTAACTGCTTAATTTTCTCTTGAGTAATCTTCGCTGCATGAGGACGGGCGTTATCTTGTTGGAGTATCACACCTTTTGTGTTCACTAAAGCTGGCCTTTTCTCTATGAGTGCGGACTGTAACCGTTGTTAAAATGGAAAAGTACACAATTACGAATATGGCTCTCAGAAAGTACAAACTCAGCCATTTTATTACACGACTACAAAAAAAATTTATATTGTTTGGAATAAATTACTAACAAACTGGTTAAAGAATAACACCAAAATAAAAGTACGCTTACACTTGCCTGGTTGCCGCAGGATTAATGGGAAATGGTATCTTGCGAAAATAATTGATTACTTATGGGTCCCCCTAATATGTACATCAGTTATGATATTATGAAAGTAATTCCTCTTAGATATAATTCAACTGCGCCAGTGCTTTTTCCAATCCTCGAAGCATATCTTATGTGCCCCTTTTTGCTATGGCCTTCAGCTGTTTCAGCGATGCGGTCTTTACCTCCATAATCGTGGCTAAATTACTTCTGTTCATGGATCTTTTCAGTTTTGGGAACAGGAAAAAGTCACAGAGCGCCATGTCCGGTAAATACGTTGGCTGAAGCTTGATTCTGGTCTCATTTTTGGCCAAACAATTACGAACAAGTAGCGATGTGTGAGCCGGCACATTATCACGATGCAATATCCAAGACGTTTCATGTCCAAGCCACAGGGTAAAATTGCACGGCATGAGCCAGTTGATGAACCGACATCCTAAACAATTTCTCTAATAGTGATGCGACAAATCTTCATAAAAATTTTTTTCATTGCATCAACCTTTTCATCGGTTGTTCAAGGGCAAGGTGGGCATCGTCATTAACATCTTCTCGACCTTTTTTGAAGATGTTGTACCCATTCATAGACATTTTTTCTGCTCAGAGCAAACTCGCCAAATGCCACAGTCAGTATTTTAAGCGAATTGGAACACTTAACCTCAATTTTTACACAAAAATTTAAGGCAGACTCTTCGACCCCTTTTCTTCGATATCAAAACATGTCTAAGCTTTATTTGGGACATGTTTACCAACATAACGCAAAAACAAAATTGAAAATCGAATGGTCATAGTCCACAAAATTTCCAAAGTCACCTTTTTCTCGAACACACCTCGTATATGGATGAGTTTAAATCATACTTTTAGGTGACTTGGCAGCATTTTTTTAAACACAAATATTTACCTAATTTGCTTAAGGCTGTAAGCAAATTGCGGCTGCGCTTTTCTGGGAATTGAACATGCGGAAAGCAATGTGAACGAACACAGAGAAGGCCCAATATTTCCTTTACTTTTTGTTGTTGTTGTTTTTGTTTTGTCGAATTCTGAGCACGTTTTTACTAATCTTCTGTACTGAGAGTAAGAGAAAAATTCTCAAGGTTATAAGGACGTAATCGTTGTTTCTATCATAAGACTAACGGACAGACATATCTGTTTGAATTTCACTATTCACACATGTGTTTAAGTGAACGTTAAATGCCATATAAGCCTTGAACATATCTAACATATTGTATCGTCATGGAGTGGATAGATGGCGCATATATTTATAGAAATCATTTGAAATTTATTACAAATTTTCCTTTTGTATGCAAATATTTTCATATGCATTGCTTGCAATCAAAAATTTAATTGAATAACGGTTTGCTATGAAAATATATTTTTCTTGTTTACATTTTTCATTGAGTATGCGCGTGTGGGTCGAATATTTATGAAAATATCGTAGAAAAACATTTTTCAAAAATAATTTATTATTTAAAGGTGTGAACAAACACAAACACACACATAGCACAAGCACAACTGTAAGATAAATGACAAATTTTTAACAAATCTTTATTTAATCGCTAAGAGAAATAAACAATGAAAAGCGCTTTTTGCGTTTATGAATTATTTTCAAAGATAACCGAAAAATGTCAATGTAAAGTGACAAAAATGAAAAATGATGGAATTGAATGATTTGTCCGCCTGACATTCGCTAATGCCAAGTGAAGGTGAATATATGCATTTTTTTTTTTTTTTTTTTGTCAATCTGTTTGCGATATGTATTAAACTATTTCGAGGAATTATAGTAAAAATAACACAATTACAGCATTTACGCAAACATTTTGATTTGTTATTCATTTTCGATAGGATTACTTAAGGCACATGCATCTTAATATGAAGCAAAAAATTTGATGAATTTTGCAAAAAGGCAATAGGAAGTACACCTAACAGCTAACACTTTTTTCACCCGATTCTAAGTCAACCAATAAGAATAAATAAAAGTTTTTTAAGGTTCAAAGTCACTTGGCAGCTTATTTTGGTCCTACACGTAGGTTAAGGCCATTATTTTGTCTTCATTTCCATATGTAGCTTCTGTTATCATATCCTCTTATTAATTAAGTATAGTCAGTTTGTTATAAATTGCTTTATTCCTTTTATTTTTCTAATTATTGTTATTAGTTAAAGATGGCAGAGTTGATATCGCCTGCTTAACACTGCACAATACTGT
>KK502744.1:283365-296549 GCA_000688735.1 Glossina austeni | reverse complement strand
ATGAATGAAAAAGAGAAAAATGATTTTTCGATGGAAGTCGATAGGATTTATGATCGACGATTTGAAATGATGTCGTCGGTAATGATTACTTTTCGCTTCGGTTTTTGATCACACGAGACCACAAATTGATTTCGAATATTGCCGGTACTTAAGCAAACTATTGATTACTCACCTATATCTTGCTATGTCGTATCGGTCTAAAAGCATTGCAAACATGTAAGGGACGATTGTAATGATTGTAATTTACAATGAAAGTCGGGGCGTGTATCTGGCATTCGAATTCGGATTGAAGTATGGATAGCTCGCAAATATCATTGAAGCGTTTGAAGCAATGATCAGGTGAAATGTGAAGAGAGAAATTAAAAAAAACTTGTGATATAATCTTGAAACGGGCGAATAGAAGGGGAAACGCCTTTGAAAGTATTCTTGCTTCGTTTATAAGATCATGCCTAAGATGAGTGTGTTAAACGAAATGATAAATCGAATCTGTTTTGTTTTGAAAATCATATAGAAAGAAAGGCCTTTTTTTTTAACATATGTAACCTTACGAACAAGTGACGACGACAACGACAACGACGACGACTACGACTGAATGTAAGTCGTCAGTATGGGCACTAGAGGCATTCTATGAGTGAATGTGAAAGAATATGTGAGCAGGCAAGTGTTTATGCATGCTTCTGTTGTGGTGTTACATCAGATATATTGGGCGATGATGACGATACTGATGACGATGATGACGATGTTATAGGTTAAAGGCAAGAAATTTGCAATAGTATAATTTATTATAGTTATTGTTGTAACATACACTATGAAAGCATTTGTGGTTCATGTATGCGGAGTAGAACATTTCACCTTATATACGTATAAGTAAGTATTAAATAGAGATATGTGGGTGTGCGAGCGTGTATTTTATGTTTTCTCACTGTTCAGACGACTACTGCATTATTATCAACTTTAATTTTTGATATGAATTGTGAAAGAGTCTCGACATGATATGATTAAAAGATGTAGGAGTAGTAGTCGTAGTAATTGCTATTATTGTTATTGTTGCTGCTGTTATTGTTGTTGTTAAATGATTTCGCTGCTAGTGTCGTTGTCGAATGTCTCTTTACTCTATATATAGCTGTCGATGCTTTTGTCGTTGTCGTTGTCATTTAGTCGATAGTTATAATTTCTTTCGAGTTTATTTTTCATTTCTGTAATACTATGCCAACCATGTCGCACTGCATATGTTGTCAGTCACAGGCATTCGATGTTAGCATGAAGAAGCAGTAAAAATACACAACATTTTTGCAATATTTCAATAAATTTTTCTGCCAACTTGATTTTGTACGAAAAGAATAAAAACAGAGTAAAAAAAAAGAAGAAGAAGCAAACAAATAAACGAACAAACAAACACGAGCAACAACAAATTGAAGAAAAAACAATAATTCACAAAAACTCTATTAAGAGATTTTGTATAATTACATAACACAAACCCACGCACGTGCTTACTTCCATGTCATTTAATTAACTTGCGGCCCTTTAAACGTTTAATAATCTCGCGCGCTATTAATGAGGACGCCCTGAATTCTCTCTACTTCTCTCGCTGCCATGTGCTTTACGTTTATAATAATGTCCTGCAAACATGAAAATATTTCTGACACCAAGCAAGCCTTCGAGGTCATTATTATGTGCGTCCTTCTTTTTTTTTTTTTTTTTTTTTTTTGTTTCTTATTATCGCTGGTGTTGTTGTTGTTGTTCTTGTTGTTATGGTAGTGTTTTGGCATCTGCACGCATATTGTATGGTTATGTTGCTGTTGCTTATAAATTGTGGTCATAAAAATTTTCGGGTTTTTTACTCGCATTAAATTAAATCCAGTAAATTGTTTGCTAGTGTAAGTACGTGCGCTTATATTTATATCCAATACATGTGTTTGTGTACTCAGGCAGTATTTTTACCCGTTCAGGTCATGTATTGATATTTTACTTTGTGGTGATTGTATTCTGTTGGATGCATTTTTTTTTTTTTTTTTTTTTTTTTTTTGAATTCAGTGATAAGAATAAATTGCCAAACGTAATAATACAAAGGATGTCGAGCAATATTCGGATATCATAAATATGGCAAAAATTATAATAAAAAGATATTAAAAATTTAAATAAAAAATATATTTAAGACCTTTTGCAACATATAACAATAAAAGCCTTGCAAAAAAAAAAAAAAAAATTTCCGATAATAAGTACCTTAAAAAATATTAAGCTTATACGTCACCGTTGAATGAATGCGATGAATATACAAATTTTGATCTCTTCAGGGCCCGACCCTTTTATAAAAAATTATCTTTAACGACTATAAAGTGATAACAGGAAATCTAATCAATAATTCGTATGCAAGAATATGTGTCAGTTTGTTGCAACCCCTAACGGATCATAAAGGCATGCTAGTTTCGCCGGTCTACTTAGAACCAACACAATCCATCCATCCCAGCTTTTTCTTGTCTATTATCGGAGCTCGCAGAGTCACAAAATTTGGGACCATAAGTTAACGGACAGAGAGTTTCTTGGTTCACTTTTTGAAAATCAGTTTCGGAAATAATCTCAGCTCCCTCAAAATTGTTGTACGTGGATAGGAGGCGACTAACTACAAAACCGCTCGACATTTTGCAATGCTTCTGAGTAGAGTTACGGAAGAAATTTACAATGAAAGTAAACAGTGGAGAATACGATTCTCCGTGGGCCTCTCACACTGCAGTTATTAGCGAGAACACATCGTAGATGCTTGCGAAAAGGCAGGCACGTTAACCATCAAACGAGTTGTAAAGACTTTCGAAGAGAAACGGTGGCAAAGTCATGCAAGCTCAGTGTGCATAAATTATATGTCGATCATCAAATGACTTCGAAGTGTTTTAGCCCCAGGCATGGGCCAACCGCCGGCCCGCTTAAATTTCAAATAATTCAATTTACTTCCCGCATGGCAATACAAGCCTTCATTAACGGCTCAGCTATCAAATATGAAATGTGCTTAAGAGTTTTTTTTTTGTTCATTAGGCTGTAAAAGAAGCCATTTTAAAAGGAAGGAAAGTCGATACAAAGTGCCGCCTTTTTAATAATAGATGGGTATTGAAACATTTGTTTGCAAATATACACGATAAACCTGTGAGCACATGAAATTGGGGAGAGTTCTTTGAGCCGCAAGTAACATAGCTGAAAGATACCTATTTGTATCAACGGAAGTTAACTTTTAACCCATCACATTGAAATTTGCGTAATATGTTTTCATGTCACATGAGGAATACAGCATTTACCGCTATGAATATGGTGAAGGTATTAGGCAAACTTTAGTGTTTATTACAAATTTTAATTTTTTTCTTTCTATTAATCCATTCAATCTGTTCTGATGATTGCCGGAAAAGAAAATTAAAATTAACCCTTTGATGGAAAAAGTTGCCCATCCCTTTCCTAGATGATTTTACTTATCGTTCTATTAAGCATTGAGCTTCGACAGACAGAGAGTTCCACATTCTGCAAGTTTACACTGCCGCCTAAGAAGGAACCTTCTTGACTTTGGTGTGCTCGCATTACATTGCAAGAAAATATCTGCAGTAGCTTTTCCCATTGTTCCAAATGTTCCTACTATCATGTTATACATAAACATCACTCTGTCCTTATCCTGCCTCTATCTAAAATGCTTCGTGAAATTTTCTCAAGATGCGGTTATAGTTACCGATGAAATGTACGTATATATATATATATATATATATATATATATATAATATGTACAGATATTACAACGTTTATGTATGTATTGCAAGTCGCTGTCGTTAATAAGTTGACTTTTGCTGTCGACAATGTAGGCGATTACAATAAAATATTTGGGATTTAAGAATAGAGAGGTAGGCGTTGAACATGCCGTATACCAATTTTAACCAACTTCGCTGAACATAAAGCTACGGGAATTAGTGAGCTGAAATTTTCTTCAAGCCATAACTAGAATGCTTAGGTTGATGCTAACAAGAGCTTTGTAGATCTCTGAAGAGAATTAATAATATCTTCGACGATGGGAATGCTTTCAATCCCACGTTTACAACTTATTAAAGCAATTAGTTAGAATAAGAATCGCTGCAGCACTTTGCCGTTGCAGTTAGTTGATTCCATTTTGGGTCAAGAGTTTTTTTCTTTAAAGCAACTTCACTGATATTTCGATGTACTTTTAAACATTCGCTTGCTTCGTCTGATTTTTAAAAATTATACAACTTGTCCGGCGGTTGCAATGATTCTTTTCGACTAGATTTCGTTATATTTGAATTTTCAGTCAGACAGAACAGAGTGAACAGAGTGGTGAACAGAGTTACCATTAAAAAGATCGAGGGGGGAACATACTCGAAGTGCGCGCGGTCCATTTGCAGTTACGCGCACATTGCACAAATTAAATTTGAGATGACAAAGAAAAGACAATCGGAATTAGGTAATGAAAGGCTTCTCTGCAAGTTCTCCTATTAGTCATAAACTCTTATCAAATGTTTGCTCATTTTTTCAATCCTTTAAAATCCAGTATTTGGGTAAAAAATGAGATTAACTGGTGTATCGGTATTATTTATTAAATTTCTATATCGTGCCCAATAATATGGAAAAGTTCATTAAGAAATGTTAACATTATCGCAATAAAACTCCTACAGATGTGGATGAAATGCTTTATCTATGTCAAGTTCACTTCAATAACATTAAATGTAATCAGATTAGTTTTTAGAGCACATGTTCCACTCGTGTATGTATGTATTCGTTCGAACAGTATGTAGATGCTTTTTTCTTTTCTTTTCTTTTCTTTTTTTTCTTTTTTTTTTTTTTTTTCTTTTAGAGAACAACCGATGAGATCATTAATAAGAAAAGAGAATAATTTTGCTTTTAAAGAGATCGTTAAATGAAAGATTATTCCACTCCGGCTTATGTATTTTTCTCAATTTTGGAATCCTCGGATAAGGTAAAGAGCCTCAGAGATTTCTAAGTACAATACGTATAGTGTTTAATTTTATACTCTTTTATGTTCGCTTGTTAAGATAAATTTATATGAATTTTTTTTTATGGAATTATTGTTGTTGCTTTTTCTGAAAAGCTTTCTTTACGAGGTAAATGAACTTCCGGTTGTGTTCGGTAAAACCACACTTATGGAAATTCCATTAAAATATTACAGCAACAACAATGTTGTTAATGTACTTATTATAACATAAGCAGACACATTTAATTGTTTATCCGCATTTATAAATTGTTTAAATAATTAATGTTTCGTAGGCAGTAAGAAACAAGAAAACACAAAAAAAAAAAAAAAAGAAAAACTAATAGAATTTCCTTTCACTTTTTAAAATTCCAACAGTTAATGTTAAACAAGCGCAAGTTAACTTTTTTTTTTTGTTATTAAAATAAAAATTCATACATTCATCAATTCAGTTCATACACGTGCATAGTGAATATTTGCAACTAAATAAAACTATGACGCTTAAGATTATTTATTAAGATCATCTAATAATTTGAAAGATAAAATGTTTTCATTCATAGGTGAACGACAAGTCGTTCATAAGAAATTCATGTATCGAATGTTACCCCCATATATTTTTTAAACATTTGCCTTTTATACAGCAGCAAGTGATGTGGGCGTTCTAGAATAACTGAGTTTGCATCATCAATTTGATCACCAAATTTTTAAAAATTATGAATAAAGAGATTTAGTTTAACTTCTTACGTAAATACATACAGGGCAGTACGGAGAGAATTATATTCAATTTTGTAATGAATTCATTTTAAGCCAACAGAAAGCAGGAAGTAAAAGATGTCAAGCAATCAGGGCTTAAAACAAAAGCAATTTTTATCTTTTTCTTATCAAGCGATTTATTCAGTGCTCGAATTTATTCTGCGCAAGAAAGGGTGTTTGAGATTAAAATCAATACGTTAAACTTTAAAGTTTTAGGCGTAATAACAGACGAATGATCTCTTATTTACGCTTAGCAAAAATACCTAGAAACAGTGACGAACAAAACTGGATGCATAATATTAAAAAAGAACGTTAAATTCGCGTAGTAGACCACAAAATTTTATATAAAGCATTAATACTCACTGTCCTCTAATTAGTTATCATAAAACTATGCAGTCCAAGGGGGCCAGATTGTCCGCTAACTCAAAGCCACGTGTAGCTGCTTAGGCTGGTAGGGGTGGCTGCAACGGTTACACGTGTTGATTAGTGCCTGCCAGGACACTGCCGAGGAAGTTTGCATATGTTCTACAATGTAAGAAACTCCAGTGGAACATGGTATACTCAACCACAATTTGAACGCAACAGGTTCAAACGAAATGTGACGCCTGATCGCTTGGATGCGACCCTTTAGGGGGTGCTCGTGGTGGCTGTGATATCCACATATGCGGGAGCATTAAATGAGTAGAGGTGCTTCATAGGCCTCACCCAGCCCCGGGAGGAAGGTTTGGACCTTACCTTAACTTACATTTTTGATACGTCAGTCTTGGGATGGACCCTCTCTCTTGCAGGATTGTCTTGCAAGGCTGAGGGGTGCCCAATTAAATTAATTAACTTCATTTCTAATATGGCCACAGCCTGGGCGTAAATCCAATCAAAAATTTGTGGGCAATTGGGACGAGAAAGTTGACACAATATGAAAATCCTTCCAATAAGTTTAACGATCTTTGGATTAGAGTTAAAGCAAAGTAGGAAAATATGAGCAATAAAACAATACAAAAACTTGCAGAAAGCAAACAAAAGCGTGTAAATTCTATCATTAACGATAAAGTTCTATAGGAAAATACAAAATTTGCATGTAGACAACCTGAATGAAAAAGCGTGCAAAACAGGATTAAAGAAGACCTTTGATTGGTTTGCTTTTATTTACTTATTCGTGAATTGTATTTTTTTATAATTAATTAGGGGGCATTAAGGCTTAATGTTTTATGCAAGATTTGTTTCTCTACTGCGATTAGTGAAGCAATTGTATGAACTTAACGTATTTTTTAATATTACGCAGCCAGTTTTGCTCGCCCCTGTACATATGTTAAGCTTAGAATAAATTTGTTTTCAATACTATCTACTAATGTTGTGAGATATCGCAAGATAAACTGAAGATGCAATCATGTTATGTATGTCATATCGTGCACATGGTACGTCCCATATATTAATTTACGGAAAAAATTATTAAAAAGGTGTTGTCATTAAATAGCGACATCGCACTGATAGGCTTTCGAGTGGTGAGATTTCACTCCGCTATTTTTATCAAGATGGTTTTGTACTCCGTCGATCATACTATTGTGGAAAGAGTGATGCTTCCAAGTAAGGCGATGCCTCTTATACGTAAACGTAAAACGTTGGAAACAACGGTCGGAAAAAAATTGAAGAAAGAAAGAGAAAGCAATAGAATAGGAATAAGATAAGGATAGGTTAGGCAGCTTTTATTTGCTCAGTTATCGGGTCGATTTGGCCAGTTTGAGTACAAGAGAAGTAAAAATCGCATGTAAATGGTTTTTTCGCTTCTGTCCACGAAAGTTCGATATCAAAGACGCTCCTCCTTCTGGTCAAATATTCATTGCAAAAAATCAAAAAATATCGACACATACAGAGTCATAGCAATTAAGCACCGATCAGAAAACATTTTTATAAGATTAGATAGACTTCGATGAACTAACAATTTTGTAAAAAACTGAAGAACACCTATGCTTAGGTGTCTATGACGTTACTAAAAAATCCAACATCAATTGCAGAAACATTTCCGTACGATTAGATATATAAAGAAAGCACGATGTTTGGATGTTACACGAATTGTCGGCCGCATTTCTGTTATTGAATCATTATCGAAATACAATGAAAGCGCCTCACTTTTAAAGCATATCATTATCGGTGATGGAAAATGTATAAAATATGAAAATGTCGATCGACTTACGTCGTTCATTTGTCAGGGCCCAAAGGTGAACCATCACAAATGACAGTGTATGCATGGTGGGATGGTAGGATAATCGTTCATTATGAAGTTCTAAAACAAACTCGCGTTTCAAAAAAAAGCCGCAAGAATTGAAAGCAAAAGCTTCGCTGGCAACCAGGACAAGACACAAACGCATATATTTTTAATAATCTTTAAAACAGAAAGTTTACTTGACCAGTTTAGATGCGCTACCGCTTATTTCTCTTTCTGCGCAACCTTGGTGCATAAGAATAAAAACGTTAGAGTTTTCGCGATAGTGTAGAGTTTTGGTCACAAGACGACCACTTGGCCAAGTTTTCTGGTGACAAGCTACAAGAGTTCCACACTGGTGGAATTGTGAAATCCGCTGAAAAATAATAAAAAGTTAACCTTCTTGTTGAATAAAAGATAAATTTAGTTTACAAGAAAAAATGACGAAAAGCTCTCAAAACTTTTTTCCCATCAAATTATGTCTACTTTGTCAGCATCCGAAGTCTTATCTACTTGTTCAGTTTAACATAAACGGAGCTGTGGTAATTGAGGGGTAGCCTAGCAAGCGGACTGAAAAAAATTCAAAGCTTTAAAATCTTAAAGGTCTTGATTTGCTCACGAGGAAAGCAAACTTACACTCAGGTGCAACTGAAACGACTGTTCCTTTTGCACTAACCTCTGCAATTTTTGATCCATATTTCAATGCTTTCCACAAATGCAACGAAGTGAACTACCTGTAGCAATACAGACGAGTAAAATGTCCATGTTCGCCTAGAGACTAAAATTGCTTGCCCACGAGATGAAGGAATTTTTTTACACCCATACAAGAGAGCGTGTCCGATTTGTCTTTTTCATAAGCAATGGTTCATATAAGAGACAAACGGCTAAACGGGATGTAAATTGCTGGCGCCAATGGTCGAAAGTAAAATTTAAAGCATTCACGCGAAATTTCTTCTTTCTCGCCAGATGTTTTCTACTTCTGCACGAAAATAAAACAAATTTCTTTTTCCTTTTAGTAATAAAATGCAAAATTTATGTTAAAAGAAAATAATATTTTTTTTTTTTTTTTTATATTAATATCATAAATAATTCTGTGTTATATAAAGATTTCTAAAAGTTCTGTCGCTTATATTAAATGAAATATAAATAATAAATCTCCCAATATGTCAATATAGAGATAAGTTGAAAAACATGAATAATTCTCACATATATGTTGTGTGTAGTTAACTTTATATATATGCAACTATAGCAACACCAACACACACACACACACTGTTTGAGTGCGTATATACTCGAATAAAGCACATAATGAGCTATTATTGAAAAGAGGTTGCACTCGCCTTTTTTCAAATTTTTTATTCCCAATTATTTGCCTGCAAGCGATTCGATTAGGAAGCTTTGATATTGCATTGGAGATGATCTTGAGAAAGAAAGCCTTGAGTTAATTCAATCTGTGAATTACCAGATTATTTTGAAAGTTCCTGGGCGTAACACTGATCCCGGAGAGGGTTCATAACGGGTATTAGGTCGTTTTCTGAAAATCCATTGTTGTCAAAGAGGCAAAGCTGCAATACTTTTTAGGGTTATCTTCACCTTATCAGCAACAACTTTTTTCGAGAATTTTTTCATACTGAAACGGTCTTCCGTGTGTTTTATAACCCCGTACCTTAAACCATTCTTTGGTGTTCATTTAATTTATCTGGTGTTGAGGCAACTTCCATTGCCTTAAAGGTCTATTAAAGTAATCCCTTCGCATTTGTCTTTAACTAATTGAACTGTGTTTTTATAAATTTAATTGAAATGTTTTTTATTTTTGGCGCTAAACAGTTTAACCTGATTGCATTGAAAATGTAGAGTGGAACCTCTAGTTAATTTAGTCTCTTTGGTATCGGCGTCTATGCTAATATGTTTGACAAACTTTATACGTTAGCTTCTAGGAATTGATTTACGACAAGCAACGCAATTAATATGATATAAAATAAAATTTTATTTCAAATGAATCATTAATATCATTGAATATCGTGGGGCAAGAGCCTATAAAGCATTTACAGTGGGACTTTGTTATGAGGACATAAGTGCAATCGAATGGAAAGTGATTGATTTTCTAAAGAGCATTTTATTTTTAGTTTTCCAAAACTATCCTACAAAACTTATGACTTGAATCTACTAAAACTTGTATCTGGGCCATACGCATTTACATATATATTAAGTTGGCAAAAAAGAAATTTCGGATTTTTTATTTTTCTTTTATTCTGCAATTATGACAGACATACTGACATTCATTTTGGACTCTAATGAAAAATTGTTGGAAATATTTACGCAAATTTTAAAGTGAACTCGTAATCGACAAAATTGTTTTTTTTTTTTTTTTTTTTCTTTAAAAAGGTTCCATTGTTCAGCATATTAATGGATTTCAATAAAATAACAATAAAAATAAACTCATTTGAATTAATGTATTTTAAAAATGAAAAAAAAAAAATGTATTTTAAAGTTTCTTAGAAAAATAAATAAAATCCGAAACATTTTATACCGTAAACTCATAAGCAGAAAAGTATAAAATGAGGTCATATACCTATTGCTGCGTAATTTTTTCTTATTAAGCAACAAACATAATATTTACAAACGACAACAACAACAACAACAACAACAACAACAACAATAACAGCAATAACAGCAACAACAAATACAACATTAACAATTTATAATATATATAAATAAATAAAAGTATACGTGAAACTTAAAAAAAAAAAAAATGTGCGCATTAAATTTCTAAAAATAGTTTAAATGCGATTTACACTACAATAACAACAAGAACAACAACAATAACAACAATTAAAATAAGAAGAAAGAGGGGAGACAGAGGAAGAAAAGCTTACTAAGCGCGTGTTTAACTTTTATTATATGCCTAAAAAAACGTTAAAAAAAAAGTATAATAATTTAGTAAAAGCGTTTGTCGCAAAGCATTTTGAAACAATAACGAACGACGCTGCCTACGTTCCGCCCTGATCTCCTCACAAACGATATAATAAAAAATATCACACTAATGAAATTTGTCTTTGCTTAATTTACGATCTTACTAAGATCTGCGATATGTTAGAAACACACCCACGCACATACACACACACACATACACATATATATATATATATATACACTATTATTGTACATATAGGTATACATATATTTTTTTATATATATGTACGATATCGGATATGGTTTATGTCTTATATATATCGAGCATATTTCATAGTAGGCTTTGGCAAAATTTTTCTACACCTCATCCGCAAACTACATTTTGAAGAGGGAGTTTAGGGAAAAGTTCAAAATCATTAAGTTTTATGCAAACAGTGTATGGACCTATAGACCAATGGAGTTAAACTTGGAGGAAATGATGGAAAAAAAATTGTAATCAAATTTGTCTTTTCCCAAAGCTTCAAAATCGTAATCTGATTTTAGCAAAGGTACAGATAGACAGATCTGACAGATGGATAAACAGACGCTCATAGCAAACGCGACGCTAATTAAAAATTTGTGTATATTTTGCTACGTCTACAGTGCATATATATGTTCATTATAAACAATTGGAAAATCTCCTAACATCTTCAACGTTGACAAGAGGAAATTTTCCCGACATTTGTTGCTTTAAAGCGATTAAAAAAGCAACGAAAGCTTTTATTAGCTAATCCACAGAAACCTTCGGTCGGAAATGTAAATGTACCGGCCGTAAGATTGCTTTCAAGCTCGTTCAAAATTACTCGAGAAGATAACCCTGTGGGGAAAGCTCTGAACTGATTGCACAACGAAACTGTTGCCTTTGTACTCGCCTGAGCCTCTTAACTATTAAAACAGATTTTTTAAGCAGATTTTAATATTTGGGCTCTTGGTTTTGAAAGTTTCTACTATCGGAATAAAATTCATGTATCCTTTCAATCCCTCTAACAATGAAGAGACGAAAGAAACGAATAAAAGCAAAAAAAAAAAAAAACTCTTAAGCAATTATTAAAATCTCGTCAGAAGATTTCGTCCTTTTACATCTTAAAACGTCAATTTCACGGTCCCAATAAAAACGAGAGCTTGAAACGATAGAATTTCAGACCATTATCTAATACAAGTAAGAGTCAGTTATATCTACCAAGAAGGAGATTAAGAAGTTTAATATGTTATTACTGAAAAACTGAAATATTATGGAAAACAAAATTTGTTTATGGTTCCAAGTCGATGTTTGAAATTCAAAAAAAAAAAAAAAAAAAATCATAAAAATGTGAAGTTTCAACCTTTCGTATAAAATTCCATCAATTTCAGTATAATTGTACCAAAGAATCAAATGCTTGGACAGATATCCACACATACATACTATAATGTTTTATGAACGTATAAAATTTATACTTTATATAAATCGTTAACAAAGATTAAATATCTTAAATGTATTGACACTGTTTACGCTTTTTCTTTTTTTATCATGCTTTGCTCCATTAAAGCTTAAAAAAATGCTTTGATAAAAAAGATTTCGATTTATTTTTTTTGGACATAAAATTTAATAAATTTTACATATGACTTGAGCTAATATAATTTAATTCCTTCGCCTAAGATTGTAATCAAAGTCAAATTGAAATCGTAGTTGTTGAGTGTACAAAATTCGTAATAAAGTGAAAATTGTTTTATTCTTTGTCTCTTATGCGTTGATTTTCTTCCGTGTGACTACATTTAAATGCGCAATTTGTTTAGCTTACTAAGTAAACTGTGGCGAACCGTTTCACGATCCCTTCCAGTGGTTACAAATTTTAAAAATTTAATAAAATATAAATTAATCAACACACACCCTATTTGAAAAATTAATTTTTGGGTATGAAGAGAAAAAAATGAGACCAAAAAAAAAAAAAAGAAAAAAAATCCACAACGAAGAACAGCTGTCTATGTTTGACACATGTGTTTGCTTACGTGTACGTATCCAACTTTGTACACCTTGTACAATTTCAAACAATGCCCTGCAAAATAATTGCAAATTTTAACGTGTTAGTCATTTCCACTGAAACGTAGTTTTGCCTTTCGATTTCACATATATATACATATTTTTATATTGTACAAGCTGTATGTACCGATACATTTGTTATCATGTATATTGCAAGGTTGAGAAAAGAAATCGTTCGGCTTGAAGTGCATTTTTCATACAGCTTGCAGACGCACACAAGTACGTACCTACGTACATACAAATATAAGAACATACTTATATACGTATACATACACATACATACATAGATACGCACA
>KK502744.1:268193-282937 GCA_000688735.1 Glossina austeni | reverse complement strand
TTTTTCGATTCAACTATATAGATTGCGGCTGAATTAGGCAATTCATTAATAATCATAACGGTATTTCTTACATTTATATTACTGACTAGGCATAACCTAATGAAATTATATCTTTATATAAACATTTGTATAATTAAAAATCCAATGAAGAGAAGTATTTCAGATCAGTTAAGAGCACAGCCTATTGCCTTATGATTGTCTTCAGGGTTTCAGAAATTTCTGTAAGTTAGCACTAAATAGATTATGCTTAATAATTCTTCTAGATAGTCTGGCACCTTTTTAGAAGAAGCTGTAGTTTAGGTATGACATTGAGAATAATTGCTTTCATAATATGAAAGTTGTTTGTGTAAACTGTATAAATTTTTCTTAAATAATTCATAATTGAACCTACATTGGCTTAGTTTTATTAAATGTTACCTTAATCCGCCTGAGTGGCCGAGTAGGCAAGAGTCTCGACTAGCAATTCGTCGTGGGTTCACACCTCAAGTGCGGTGGAGTTTTTCATAGTAATAATAATTATAATAATAATAATAATAATAATATAAAAATAAAGCCGAAAGCCTTAGATGCTAGTGCTTTAAGACTTTAGTCTTAGAATTTATATTATAATAATAATAATAATAATAATAATACTAATAAATGTTATCTTCTTGAAGAAGACCTGTGCGTAGATAATGTCATTTATCAACTTTACCAAAAATGAAATCCCTAAGATAAACTGATATTTTTCAAATGAAAGTAATTTTACACTCATATGGCGGCAATGTTGCTTTGCGAGTCCCTTGCCAAAAAAAGAAAAATACTGCTACGAAATAAGTTTATCCGATAAAATTACTAGAAATTTGGGAAAGGCTTGCAATTTTTCTACTTGAGCCATAAAATAGAAGGGTGTCATCAAAGTAAAGTGAACGAAAAATTTTTTGTTAAAAATTAAAAGAAGAATTCAAAAGTTCTACCTATCAAGTCGATCAAGCAGTGTCAAGATATGTTCAGTTATAGTCATTCTTACAATGCAGGATAAACGGCAGACAATTCTAAGTCTGTAATGGAAGCATTACAAGAATTAGTGAGTTTTGACAGGCGGTCCCTGTAAATGAGAAACGAGCAAAGAATTGAATATGAACACGCAAATAGAGTAAATGGATTAAAGCATTAAGAAAGGAATTAAAAATGATGTGTTCATCTTAATTTATTTTACTTTATTTAATTCCATTTTTAATTATTGTCTTCAATTGTTTTTGAGTTGTTATTACTATTCTAAACCATCACTGTTGAGTCCAATTAATGCCGGCATATCTTCACCTCTCTTTTCTATTCCAAACTTTGCACTCTGAAGTCTTGCATTGTCCAATCAAAAAGCCGTTTTCAATCACGTGCTGACAATTGCCCACTTTTTAAATGCAATAAAGTGAAAGACATTTGTAATGCAGATCTAATAGCGCAGGACATGTAGTCTTCATGCATATAAACGAAGGCTTGCTGACTTAATCTGAAGCGTTGAATAAATGTAAGGCTTACTATTCATATTGAAAGAAGACCTTTATACAGGCTTACTCTCATAAGAAACGTGTTCTACTCTTGCCTCTTAGTACTCTTCTTGGGACGTTCGCATGATTTACGGCTTGGTTCCTTATACTTGTCTGAAGCAAGAGATCCATCGTTTTTAGTAAATGGAATTAAATTATTTGCTTATGCTACTTGGTTTAGTTGATAGTTAAATGTTGTAGTGGGCGTCGGTCCTTCACCACTTAGCGTAAAATATTATAATTATTCATGTCGCGGCTTTTCAAAGTAAGGCGTTATCTGCAAAAAGTGGTCCTATCCGGAACAATTTCAATAGCGTTTAGGTTAAACACAAAAATACATCGTCAGACATTAGGCGGACAGCCAAAGAGACGGGCATGGATAGTGATACTGAATCGATCGGCATAATGAAAAGTGGGTCTATCTCAAGTCCTTCTACGCTTTCCACATAACTTAACATTTTTATCGTTTTTCTAATTTGCTTGTTCGCTCTCTTCTTGTTCTTTGCGTTTCTTTGTCTGCATATTATTATTTACATTCTGTTGATAACATAAATACAACACTGGCTATATCTGGATTATCTGACGATTGACAGCAATGGACGTGTATAAACTAATAAAAAAGTATTGTCGAGAGAAACTTACGTGTCGTGTGCGCACCGGATATCGAGAAATATAGATTAGCTCATGCTTTTCATTTGCTTGAAGTTACATTTTTTTCTATTCGCTGATTGGGTAAAACGCTTCGCATAAACGCCATACTAAATATGTATTTTTTGGAATTCTTCCAATACTCTATATATATATGTCACGCTTAGTTCTATTTAGAACATAAATGAAAAATTCTTATGTGCACTGCATACTATATAAGATGCGATCATTTTGTGCTTTAGTGTGTATCGATAAGCGCAGTCGCGTGTACATATGCAAGCATGTGAAAGCGAAACCTAAATTTATTTAACATATTTTTATATATTGTTTGTTATTTACATATGACATGGTAGATAAAAAACACATTATTATGTGCACCGAGGCCGCATATCGGTCTAATCTTTTCGCTCTTTTGCAACACGAAATTGATTGAAGCCTTAGTATTTTGTACAAATGGACTTTTAAGAAGACAACGTTTCGCAACAAAAAAAAAAAAAAACATTTAAAGAGAGAATTATCAACGATGTGTTTTTCGTGTCACTGTGTCGTCCTGGCCAGCTAAACTTTCTTAAATTATTGGTAGAACGAAGCGGAACGATGGGAAGGGTGAAGTTTTCTTATGGAAAAAAGAAACAGAATCAATAAAGAGATAGTGAAAAATCATAAACTTTAGAGGAGGGAAAGACTACGTTATACTGGAAAATTGTTAAAATAAATTAGTCGCGTAGATTGACTTCCCACCATCATGAAATTTTCGCGATATATTTGTGGGAAATTTTGAAAACTTTCGAAAGCTTCTTGCCCTTCTGTACTGGGAAGTTTCAGAAACAGCTCATCAAGTTATGGACGTCATTGTGAAAAACTTAATTGAAGAAATTTAAGAAATTCATGTTTATGCCGAGAAAGATCAACGATCGTTTCTGCCGCACTTCGACTAGATCGCTAATAACTTCTTAAATAACAAGTATTCAGTAAGAAAAACGATAGTTATATAAGGCGTTGAAAGTTAGTAAGTAAAGGCCATATTGTTGGGACAACTAAAGCTTAAGCTTAAATGGTATAAAAAAGTTTTCGGTTCTCAGTTTGCTTAGGCACTTCTTTAGGTAGGCACTTCTTCAGGTAAAGAAAAG
Organism: Glossina austeni; assembly: GCA_000688735.1. Taxonomy (NCBI): domain Eukaryota; kingdom Metazoa; phylum Arthropoda; class Insecta; order Diptera; family Glossinidae; genus Glossina; species Glossina austeni. Next base: position 279,633 of record KK502744.1, on the reverse strand, counting down.
AAATAAAATATTAATGAATGCTCCTGATCAGAAACTCAACTCAACCTCATCTCAACTCAAGCAGAATAAACTGAGACGAGTAAAGCGCCACTAAGTAAAGAGAACAATTTTATTCCCCTTTAATTGTTGATTTCATGTAAAAGTCGAGATTGTTTAAAACTTTAAGAAATGCTTCTAATAAAGAAAAACTTTACGTATACATCTTAATATAAGATTTATTAGGGCTTTCAACGAACGAACAGTGAACTTGCGAATACTTTCTTTACCTTGGCTTTCTGTTTCTCTCCCGCATTTACATGAGGTAAACAAGAGAGGGAGAAAGAAGTACAATATAATAAGAAAGTTGTCTATAACAATCAAATAAATAAAATAGTTACAAAGTCTTTTGCAACAATTACTGCATGAAACAAAAAGAACAAAGCAGTAAAAAAGAAAATTTACTCAAACTTCACTTGGAAAAAAAATGGAAAAAAAAAATTTAAAAACTTGTGTGACAACCTCTCAAAACACAAAGTGATTTTCAATGGCATTGCTTTGCGTCATGGAACAAAGAACGAAACAACACCACCACCAACAACAACAACAAAAGAAATGAAATATTTGAGGTTGTTGCCAAGTGCATTGTCATACAGCGAAATAACCTTGTCAATGCATTATATGCACATGCATACAGTTAGACCGTAAGTTAGATAGACGGACAGAGAGAGACATAGAGACTTTGTGGCAGAGAGAGAGAGAGAGAGAGAAGGAAAGAGAGAAAGAACAAAAGAAAAGAGAGAGAGAGAGATAGCTAACCAGCCAGCATGATTTAAGACAAAAGAAAATTGCTGCTACTGCTGCTGCTGCTGCTGCTGCTGCTGCTGCTGCTGCTACTGCTGCTGCTGTTGCTTTGCATTGTATTGTATGTTAGTCAGCCTCAATGATTGCTTGCTTGCTTGACTTTGTTGCTTGCGAAAATCAACTGTTTCCAAATTCAGCTGGTATTTTAAACCAATTAATGCCACGGCAAATGTTGCAAATCCGTTTACTTCAAACGGAACCGTGAGCTAAAATATCAAGAGCAACCAGAAAGCAAGAAAAAAGAAAGAAAAAAACCAGTAAGAAAGTTATATTAGTTTTAAAACGCATTATAGATACTCTTCACTTTATTGAAAGCAAATATTTATTCACATCCCGTACTGAAGCTTGAGGTATTTTTGTAAATCTCTTATGTATATGAAAAGGAAAAAAAAATTGTATTAATATCTAACATAATCGTTTAAGTGATTAAGGAAAAATTTATCGGTTTTCAATATTCAAAAAAAAATGTTTTTTTCAAAGTGTATTGAGCGTAGGTGTGTGTAAACTGACTTGTAAATAGATTGCATTAATTTTTTTTTTTATTTACGGTCACTTACTAAGAGTATAAAATTCAAACGGAATTATTGCGTTTGCAAGCGATCTAACAAAGCACGGACGGATGGACAGATGTAATTAAATAGTTTCACAATTTTACTATATATTAGTTTAAGAGTATTCCGTATGCATACTTGGAGGCCATGACAAATCTATTATATCACCATCCTTTGGTAGTGAGCCTAAAAACGATGTTTACTTATATACACACACACATACATATACACACACATATATACACACATTTAGATATATATATATATATATATATATATCGAAACTGCAATAGTGAAAATACCATTAGAGCAGCAAAGAAAATTTTTCTTTTAGATATAAAAGTGTAGATAATACGAGCGTAGCACAAATGCAGATGAATGCATGCTGCATGGAATGCTAACTTAACTGCTTGCTTGCTGGCTGGCTCGATGGCTGGCTGGCTGGCTGCTTGGTTTTGTTAACTTGCTTGCACGCGACAGTTACTCAGGCAGACACACACACTTATGCATTTAGATTTTTCCAAGTCTAAATCATATATATATACATATATATATATATACATATGTATACTCATTTCAAGCTGGCTAGATCTTTAGCCAGAGCACATTATTAGCTAAATGAGTGGTTCGTTGTTGCTGTTGGTGTTGCTGTTGCTGTTGCTGTTGCCGCTACTGCGACTACCATTGCTTTGCCGTTGTTAGTTCAATGGCTTTAATTCTTTGCTTTAAAATACTAGTGTTTGTGTTCTTGTATATGTATGAGAATGTACAAGTGCGGCCTACTTTCTCTGCATTCCATGTGAATACGACATTAAATCAGCTGAAAGAACCCAGAACAGCCAACTAATTCATGTATTGCCAAGCAGAGGCAAAAAAAAAAAAAAAAAAAAAAAAAAAAAATTGAAAAAAAAATATTTATAAACTTATTAGCAAAGAAATGATTAAGAATTATTTATTAGCAAAACAACAACAAGCAATCAAAATCTATTAAAAGAACTGAGAATTTCTTCAAGGTGCTTAAAATCAATTTTCCATGAATTCAAATTAAATTCAAGCTTAAGTTGACTTCATACTTGCGTTTATTTAACTTATGCCACACCAGCTTAGCTGGTCGTGGCCGTCAACATTGCACATTCATATGCATACACACACACACACACACACACACGCATTCACATATATACGTACGCATATATGCATGCATGCATGCATGCAAGCATGCATGGAGCGAAACAGAGAGACATTTAAAAAGTCATTAACATAAATTCATTCATTTCGTTTGAAATTAAGCAACAACGCTAACCGTTAGCGTTAGTAAGGCATAGTAGCGAGCAGCAATAGTAGTTTTAAATAGCAGCCAGTTAGTTAGTTGTTAAGTCTCGTTATGTCTGACAAGATCTATTTTAATTTTTTTTTATTTTTTTTTTTTTTTATTTAAGAAAGAAGCCGGCATTTTTAAAGGTCGTTCACACGCACATTTGCAAAGCAACGCCCTACCAATTAAGACCAAACGCGTTTTTGCTTTTTTTCGTTTTGTTTTTTTCGCTTTTGCCCTAAAACGCATACACACACACACACACACACACACACACACACACAAACACGCGCAAACGTTTTACTAACATACACAATGAATACGTTTGCATTCACATGCTATTCGTTCGGAATGCACACACATTTTATTTAATGATATGCTGATTGCATAATAATGCCTGCATTCAAACGGTGGAACAGCTGTTTCTTTTGTAATCTCTCTAATTATATGCTTTAGGAGAGATTTTATTCTTTGTATTTAAATGTGGATCAAGGTTATGATGTTAACGGGCGACTACCGACATTTCATCGTATAATAAGCAGGCAATCAAATAAATTGTCAAAGTGAAGTTTCAAGTCATTTAATTTCGTTGCTTGTTTAATATTTGAAAGGGGGTTCGGTTCGGTTCGGTTCGGTGCCTTAAAGCATTATGTGTTGGTTGAAAAAGCAAGATATTTGTTCTTCCTTTCTTTCTCTTTCTCTCTCTCTCTCCGCCTCTTTTTTTAATTTTTATCAGAAGAATAAATTGTATGCAATCAAATGATAAGAGAAAAAAAAAAGGAAACACTTTTCTTGATTATATGCGTCACGGAAGGAGATTACATCCCTGAAGAGGAATCTAGCTGAAATTTATATATATTTGATTGGTGGTTTTCAAAGATCTCATCAAATTCACTTTCTTTGTTATTCAGCAAAACTAACTTTTTAAATGAACATCTCCCCGCTTTAATATTCATCCACCTAAGGATCCTCTGTTGCTTGATCTTAAGTTTTTTGTAATTCCTATACGAAGTTGAAGTTGAATTTCAGATCGTACCGCAAGTTTTAGCATTTAGTTAGCAATAGAAGACATGGTTCAAAAGGTATGCAATCACTAGTTCCATTGGAATTATCTTTTTTAGCTTTTTTATCCTTATGTTTACTTATCGCTATCCCTCTCACTGTCTCTATCTGTGTCGGCAGCATAAAAAGGCAAGGCTGCCAAGACAGGCGCGGCAAAAACTTATATGCAGCGTAGCCTACGTGCAAATCATCCATGCCGCACTGAGTTAGATGGAGAAAGTATTACAAATTAAACATCTTCTGCAAAAGCTTCAAGGGGCTCAGAGTCAGAATCGACATAGCCGCCAAAAAGGAAAGAACTACAGGCGAAGGAAACTACAGCGAAGACTGCAGACCTAAGATTAATATTCTGCAGAGCATTGGAAGCATGCAGCAGCGATGGGAAAACGAGCTGAAACAAAGGTGGATTTACACCATCATCTCAAACGTAGAATAATGGATGGGGAGAGGGAGGGGGGGGGGGGGGGTACACGAAGAAGTTAATTTCTTGTTAACACAATTTTTTATTGCTGTTGGAAATTTTTCGAAGTATTTGCGCCGCACATAATTTATGCGATCTGTGCCAAGGCACACGTGCCGATGCATAGCACACAGTCGGTACGGCTTGGGCGTATTTGAGAAAGAGGGTTTCCAGATCTCTAGAATTAGGGACTACGACAGATAACCTGCCAGCAGTCATGTTAAAGGACAGCGAAAAATGGAAGACATGCGCTGGTTATTTGCAAGACATGCCCTTCGGACGAGGGAAGTAGGATGATATAATGAATGTCGAGAATCCATAAGCGTTCATCTCGAGGTAATGGGAAAGCGGCTTCCGAGTGACCTTGACCACAGTGAAAACAAACATTTCTATTGTTATCGTTACCATTTATTATTTATCGTTATCACTATCGCTATTTCCACCTCTATTGGTAGACTGAATACTTTGAGAAAATTTATTTAACTGGCGAGGATCGAACCGTTTTGTTATCTCGATTTCTTTTTTTTTTGATGCAATGATTGATGCAAATAACAAGGTCTCAGGTGTTAAATTTTGTTATCAACGGATTGTCCATCAATTATGTCTTCAACATGTCAATATGGACGATCTCACCTGTATCTCGGAGCATGGTAGTAGTAATTGCCTTGATGTCCTTTTGGTCAGCTCCATCTCTAGTTGGCAAAGAAGTCTACATTAAAACTCTGAACATCACGTTCGTGACATTTCATAATAGATACAAATTTCATTGCTAGCTAACAGGTTATTAAACAACTCCTCTCACTTGACGCGATAATCGTTCAAAATCGTTTCAGCATTTGCTTATCAAACTGTAACTTTGATAACCATTGGTTTCGATTTGATGCAAGCATCTATACGTAAGCCGCTGCACAAAAAACGGAAATGCGGTAAACACAGATGCTTGGAAGAACAATTGTTTAAAGTTAATTTTTCCCTCTGGAGGAGCAACACAATCTCTTCTTCTAATTAGACTTGTGATTAATATTCTATAATAATTTAACAAAGAGGCATAAAATTCGGACACACACTCTCGGCAAACGAAGACAAGCATGTTTAGTGCCGAAATATGTTAAGTAAAAAAAAAAAGGTTAACGGTTCAATGCAAGCGTTTATCTGCAAAAGAATACAAACGAGTTAAGTCCAGCTATTGGGAAAAACGTTATGTAGTTCAATTTTTATTCATCTCTTATAGAAATTTCACCTGTTGTGTGCTGAGTATCGAGCCGATTTTTTTTGGGCAGGTGTTCATAGCATTGTCGGCAACTTTGTGACAATATAAAAGCGTTTCGAACACTTAATTTGTATTTAATGAATGAATGAACGAGCAAGAAATACTGTGGTGTGCTTGGCTGTGCTTTTAGGCAGTTATCAGAGAGTTTGTTCGAAAATTTACGTTAGTAGTGGAACAAAATTCTGCATTCATAAACATGGACAGAGTTAAAAAAAAGGAGACGTTAGCAAATTACTTTACATCTTTATGAGAGATGCAAATTCTTCTGATAATGCAAGATCTAGACATCCCAACACATCAATCGTCGATAAAAATGTACAAAAATGAGAAGTATTTTGCTAGCGGTCGCTGAGAGAATAAGGATTTCACTTAGATCCTGCAAAGCAATTGTCTATCTGGCAATTCGCATATAAGAGTATTGGCTCCATCTTTGCTGAAACCGCAAAATATAGCGCCATTTGCCCAAAATGTTTCCCTGTGTGTGAACTTTTCTGCTCCTCCAGCCCGTTCTTTGTANGGGGGGGGGGGGGGGTACACGAAGAAGTTAATTTCTTGTTAACACAATTTTTTATTGCTGTTGGAAATTTTTCGAAGTATTTGCGCCGCACATAATTTATGCGATCTGTGCCAAGGCACACGTGCCGATGCATAGCACACAGTCGGTACGGCTTGGGCGTATTTGAGAAAGAGGGTTTCCAGATCTCTAGAATTAGGGACTACGACAGATAACCTGCCAGCAGTCATGTTAAAGGACAGCGAAAAATGGAAGACATGCGCTGGTTATTTGCAAGACATGCCCTTCGGACGAGGGAAGTAGGATGATATAATGAATGTCGAGAATCCATAAGCGTTCATCTCGAGGTAATGGGAAAGCGGCTTCCGAGTGACCTTGACCACAGTGAAAACAAACATTTCTATTGTTATCGTTACCATTTATTATTTATCGTTATCACTATCGCTATTTCCACCTCTATTGGTAGACTGAATACTTTGAGAAAATTTATTTAACTGGCGAGGATCGAACCGTTTTGTTATCTCGATTTCTTTTTTTTTTGATGCAATGATTGATGCAAATAACAAGGTCTCAGGTGTTAAATTTTGTTATCAACGGATTGTCCATCAATTATGTCTTCAACATGTCAATATGGACGATCTCACCTGTATCTCGGAGCATGGTAGTAGTAATTGCCTTGATGTCCTTTTGGTCAGCTCCATCTCTAGTTGGCAAAGAAGTCTACATTAAAACTCTGAACATCACGTTCGTGACATTTCATAATAGATACAAATTTCATTGCTAGCTAACAGGTTATTAAACAACTCCTCTCACTTGACGCGATAATCGTTCAAAATCGTTTCAGCATTTGCTTATCAAACTGTAACTTTGATAACCATTGGTTTCGATTTGATGCAAGCATCTATACGTAAGCCGCTGCACAAAAAACGGAAATGCGGTAAACACAGATGCTTGGAAGAACAATTGTTTAAAGTTAATTTTTCCCTCTGGAGGAGCAACACAATCTCTTCTTCTAATTAGACTTGTGATTAATATTCTATAATAATTTAACAAAGAGGCATAAAATTCGGACACACACTCTCGGCAAACGAAGACAAGCATGTTTAGTGCCGAAATATGTTAAGTAAAAAAAAAAAGGTTAACGGTTCAATGCAAGCGTTTATCTGCAAAAGAATACAAACGAGTTAAGTCCAGCTATTGGGAAAAACGTTATGTAGTTCAATTTTTATTCATCTCTTATAGAAATTTCACCTGTTGTGTGCTGAGTATCGAGCCGATTTTTTTTGGGCAGGTGTTCATAGCATTGTCGGCAACTTTGTGACAATATAAAAGCGTTTCGAACACTTAATTTGTATTTAATGAATGAATGAACGAGCAAGAAATACTGTGGTGTGCTTGGCTGTGCTTTTAGGCAGTTATCAGAGAGTTTGTTCGAAAATTTACGTTAGTAGTGGAACAAAATTCTGCATTCATAAACATGGACAGAGTTAAAAAAAAGGAGACGTTAGCAAATTACTTTACATCTTTATGAGAGATGCAAATTCTTCTGATAATGCAAGATCTAGACATCCCAACACATCAATCGTCGATAAAAATGTACAAAAATGAGAAGTATTTTGCTAGCGGTCGCTGAGAGAATAAGGATTTCACTTAGATCCTGCAAAGCAATTGTCTATCTGGCAATTCGCATATAAGAGTATTGGCTCCATCTTTGCTGAGACCGCAAAATATAGCGCCATTTGCCCAAAATGTTTCCCTGTGTGTGAACTTTTCTGCTCCTCCAGCCCGTTCTTTGTAATTGACATCGAACTCATCATTTTTAAAGTGTTAAAGCCAACGCCGACAATTGGGATATGATGGAGTGACATCACCATAACCTTCTGAAAGTGTTCGATGAGCTTCGAGAGCAGATTGCTTCAAATCAAACACAAACTATAACGAACGTCGAAAACATAATTGGAAAAACCATTGCGAACATTTGATAAATGTCCTTGATTAAAATATATGCAAGCAACTATTAAATACCTTTTGTTTAAATAAATAAAAAACAATTTTCAACAGATCAAAGCATGTGGTATGACATAATGGGTACAAAAGCGAAAGTTCGATTTGAACTTAAAATATATATAGATAAATATGGCAAAAATTCATACATACATATATGTATTAGGGATAAATTTTAAACTTTTTAATAATCGAAATGAGATCTTTTGAGCTTTACATGAGTACAAAAGATAATTAACATAAAAGGCTTATAGAGAACAGTGGGGAAAAATTTTATATGAATTTTTAAATACATGTGTAGCGTACTCTTCCGTGACTTTTTCATTTTCCAGATGTCTGGAGCGTATTTTAAGAAAGGCAATATTCATAGTAAAGCAAATGAGAAGAATGCAAAACAGAATAGTAGGTCTAAGTGTCGACTTTCAATATGAGATGACTAATGAAATGACAATGAGATGACTAGGAATAAAAAAATGCTGAGTGAAAAGGTTGAACTGTGTTATGGTTATCGTAGTCTTTGCAAGGAGCGGAAGAAAATGGGAAACATTATTAAGAAGAGCAAAAATCAAAAACACGACTGAATTGATAACTATTGAAAGCAGTTCTCGCTAAAGAAAATGATGCAATAGGAGGCTTCAAAGAATCAGGAGATGACAGACGTGAATTCAACTTAATATTTAAACTTTGTTCCTGCAAAGCATATGATTTAGTGCAATTCATTTTTATACCCACTTGTGGTACAGGATATGTTAAGTTAGTACGGACATATGTAACACGCAGAAGGGCTTAAGAGAGGCCCACTTTGTTAGTCTGCACAGCCTTATGTAAGGCTGTCTGCCCGTCCGTCCGTCTGATGTTGGCCCATGTAAGTTTTTGTTCAAGCTACAAGTCGCAATTTTTGAGATATTTCGATGAAATGTGGTACAGTGATGTGTTTTGACCCAAAGGCGAACGCTACTGAGGATGGTTCCGATCAGTCCAATATTTCGACCACTCCCCACATAACGCCCTGAAAAGTCGTTATATGGTAAAAAATTCCAATTTTTAAAATTTCTCAGCAAACGTTGCTAAGTTGGCCATTCTTAACTGGTGCGGAAATTTTGAGTCGGCTGGGGCAATTTTTGAACCCACTGATAGAACGAAAACTGAAGTTCGCATGACAAAGAGATATAATTTTCAATGCTTCATGAAGAAAATTATATCATAATAGTAATTTAATATAAAAAAATAATTGTACCAAATTTGGACCTTCTTGGTCAAATTTTTGGATCCTACCCTATTAAGGATTTTCACGAAAATACGATTGTAGAGTAGAAAAATTTAAATTTTAATATGTGGTGATGAAAATTGACCCATAATATTATAATAATTTCATATAAAAATGAACTCTGCAAAATTTGGACCATCCACGTCTATTTTTAATCCTGCGCTATGTAAGGATTAAACTTACACCACATTAGGTTTTGGGTCCGCTTCCCTATAAATGAAAACTTGAAAAATTTGCCTTTATATAGAAATACGATATAATTTTTGTGTTCTAGAATAAAAATAAGAATTGCGGTGTAGTGTATTTAACGGCCGGCCTTGCCCGACTATAATGTTCTTACTTGTTTCTACACAGTTATATAGCAAGACAAAGAATGCTTCAACGGTGTCTAGCGATAATTAAACATTTATTCTTATATATCTGCTAAATTACTAAGATCTTAAGATTTACAATCTGATACAATATTGATAGATGAACTGTTTCTTAAAAATAAATTAAATTAATTTTTTTTTTTATTTTCCACAAATATTATTTATTAAAGAAACTTATTTTAAAATTCCCTAAACAAAAGTAACTTGTTTTTCAATTGATTTTAATTGAATTTTATTCTTTAGTTCTTACGAGGAGCAAAAAGGAAATCAAACACCTACACATGTGTGTGTGTGTGCATATGTGTACATATATATTTATGTTTTCTAAAAATTTCAAATATACGAAACATTTTGAAATGATTGTCAAATTTCAATTCACACTTGTACTCATCAGCATACACACGGGCGCATAACAACAAGGTAGAACAATATATAAACATATCGTTGTTTACATATAAAATAAACTCTCAGTCAGGTAATTACACAATACAAACAAATTGTCATTTTATATTAAGAAGATATATGTGTATGTGTATGCGTATGTGTCCGATAGTTTGTGTTGTGTTGTTGTGTGTTTTTGTGTTTGTGTGTGCGTGCTTTTCGTAAATGTATGTATAAGTTTGTTTGCTGTATCGTTCGATGTGTCTTTATAATCCCTTAAGCGCATGTTATCCATAGTCTATGTCCACAAGGAAACATAGGTATCTATAAATATTTACTTTGACTAAACATTTGATGTGTTTTCAATGAAATTGATTTATTAATTGCCAAACTGACAGCATGTCCAAACAATCCAAAGGACTTGTGACACCAATTCATATGCCTACACAAACAAATTTACAAAACAGTAAACTTTCTAGTATCCACTGTTTATTGTTTTGTGTTAATTGAAACTATTTTTCCCCTTTTTTCTGTGCATTTTATTTAAAACTTGTTGGTATAAAATTTTTGCGGTAAAATAAAGTGCAAAAAAAAAATAAAAACAAAAAAAAAAAAGAATAACCAACAACAAAAATTCAAGTTATATAGGTAGTAGTAAAATATTGAAGATATACTAAATATTTGATTCCCCCTACAATGCTTCATTCATTAGGTCCAAGCACTTGAGTCACATTGAATATTAAGGAAAGAACTTAAGTTCTTTCGAGTATAGATACGATGAAAATTATGAAAATTAAAATTCGACCCTTTTTTAATATAACGCGTCCCTCGCTTTCTCTTTCTTTGTATTTCATATGCTTTCTCCCCTAAATTTATTTCATCACCATTTAGTTACGATTAAAAGATATTTCTTACGATAAGCTTATATATAATACCGGAAATTTGATCGCATGACGAATACAATTTTCGTTTCTTTACTGCTTTACACTAGAACTGTTCACTACGTGCTTCGGCTCTAAGTCAATTTGTTCACCTGTTCACTTCATTAGTTCTCGCCATGTTTGTCTCATAAGTCTTTCAGTTTAATGAAAAAATATTCTGCTCATCAATTGTTCAAGAAGCTTATCAGTCTAATGCCTTTTTATTTATTATAAACTAATATTTCAATCATATTTTCAAGTAATCGCTTGACTCAACTGCTCATTTTCTCACTTAACTTACTAATCTATTTATTGAATGACGTAAAAGCTTACGTACGCACCTTTTAGTAATTCATTCGTGTTAATTAATAAATAACTCGCTTACTTAACTCTCTCAGTTATTTAATTATTAATTCACTTAGTAAATTATTTATATATATATATATATATATATATATGTCTTTAGGTCTTTAGCCCATCAACTC
>KK502744.1:202210-247574 GCA_000688735.1 Glossina austeni | reverse complement strand
AAGTTTTAATGTCCCAAATCGCTCCTCTAGGCCCTTAAGTTTTAAAGTCCGTAATCGCTTGTCCAGGCCCTTCTTAAAGCTTAGTCAATCTAAATATAATTACGCGCTATTTAATCCGTTATGTCGTATTTGAAGTAACTGATCATCTCACTAACTTAACTGGTTTTGCTTACTGTTACCGGTTGCCAAGCTTTTGCAGGTATGCAATGGCTTAGCGATTCACTTGCCACTTGGATTTGCACCGGTTTTGGGAGTGTCTCTTTGCTAATTATGTACATGCTTTTTTTTTTCTTCGGTATTTTATATATACATGAGTTGTTATTACTCTTTTTTCTTTACTTCTTCTTACATACTTTATGTTAGTTTTTAATAATAATTAGTATAAGATTTACTTCTATGAATCAATTGAATTCGGCTGCCCGTTTATTTTAGTTAAATTTCTTGTGTAAATAAATAAGTAAATAAAATAAAAAAAAAGCTTATTTTCAAACAATAATAATAGAAACTAGTGGTTTTCCTTTTTTTATGGTCAGAGTGGGTCCCAAGTTCAAAAAAGTGGACAAGTTCAATTACTTGTGACGTTTCAGGGCTGTCTGGAGTGGCTCACAGCCATGCGTCATGTACAGAGTTTATGGTAAGGACTTCAATTACGTTATCGATAAATTATTAATTTTTTAAGTTAAGTTCCCGATTGAACCTTTCATTGATTCTCATAAATTGAAATGTGTAGGTTTGTCCACAATAAACACACACCCTACACTAAGCTAAAATTGTTCATATGGTGATTTTTTAAAATTACACATTACATGGGAAGGGATTCAAAAAGAATTCCGATTCGAACCATTTTCACTGCCGTTCGTCCTTGGGCCAAAATATGTCGATCTGCCACATTTCACCAAAATATCTCACAAATGGCAAGCAAGCTTAGCAAACGGCGAGTCTACCCCATGTCTTTCTGGGTGTTGCTTATATCCGTACAAACTTATTACACCCTTATAGCAGAAGTGGCGTAGGTTATAATTAGCTTAAGCTTTTTCGATTCGTCATTAATGATTAAAAAACAAATTATATTTCCTCTAGAAATAATTTATTGACCACATTTACTCTTTCGCTCATGCCGTTTGAAATTCTCTTTCTATGCCTACGTCTCTAGAAAATTATTCAGTCACAAGAGCCGAAGTTTTTAGGCAAACGTCTACAGTTTTCTAGATAGAGCAGGAATCCTTTTACATCTATGGCGCATGTATTGAACCGGCTGTCTAAACGCTCAAGTACTGCCCCGGTCGGCTTGATCCTGGAATGCGTTGCCCCTGACTTTGAAATCCTTTGCGAGCAAATCAAATGTTTTTATGAGAAAATCGGCCTCGTTCCTGATTAGTCTTTACTACTTTCTATGCGCATGATGTAGCTATGTGTGTTCGTCTATGGCTTTATAGATGCGAAGTTAAATAAATAAATAAAATTAAATAAATAATTTGTTTTAAAAATGGTTTAAGACTTTGGCGGTAGATTCGGTACTTGCATATATTTTGATCGAAGACATTTATTGTGAATTATCAATGCACACAACTGCTAAAAACTGCTAAAAAATGTTGACCTTCCTGTACATAAAATAACAGTTTTCATTTAGTAATATTGAGTATTGAACATCATTGATTTGCTGCCAAAGTCCATCAAATACTTTTAGAAGCTTATGGTGATTCTGATTTTCTGGTTTCAACGGTTTAAAATTTGTGATTTTAATGTTATTGAGAAAAAAGGACCTGGAAGACCAACAACAAAGTTCGAAAATAATAAATTGCATAAATAATTGACTTATTGGACGAAAACCCAGCTCACACCTTTAAAAAATTGGCAAACAGCTTACAAGTTCATGAATCAACGGTTTCAAATGGCCACTGAACGAACGAAATGGAAATGCTATGTTGGCCTCTAGTGGCAAGTGTTGTCAAGGAGACACGACTACTGTGCGAATGGGATGTTCTGCCGCACATAGCGCCTTCTGATAAACACTTGTTCAGATCGATGCGGCATGGCTTAGCTGGCACGCCGTTTCGAAATGGTGGATAAATGTGAACCAAACCCATATCGCTCTTTCGATGCGGTATTGCCGTGTGGTCAGATAGATGGCATAAAGTTGTAGAAAATGATAGAAAATGTTTTGATTTTGAGATTATTGTTCCAAGCTTTTTCAATAAGTACCTTTTTCAAGTGAAAAAATGATCGAAATACATGCAGAGCACATGGTAGAAGTTTACATTTTAAGTCTACGTGGTCTTGAAATCCTACAGGCTATGAGTTTAGCGTAGGTAGCATTCAAGTCGGAGAAGCGATTACTCATTATTCGATATATTCATATATTAATCGCTCATCATTTATCGCAAACCAAATTGCGAATAATGAGATATATATGAATAATGAGATATATATCGCATAATGAGATATATATATATATAAGAAGCTCTATATATATATATATAAGAAACAAGAAATTACTTGTTTAAGCTATGTTCTACTAAACGATATATCTCATATATATATATATATATATATCTCATTATTCGCAATTTTTGGTTTAGTAGAACATAGCGTGAACAAGTAATTTCTCATTTCTTATTAGAAGGGGAGTAAAGATTCGGGGAATTCCTGAATTAATAAAAATAATTATTAGCATCCCTAAACAGTTGGTAAATAAATATAATGATCACCTATAGCCTCAGTATTCATTGAATGGCTATCGAAATAAATTGACCCGATAAACACCAATGGAAGCTGGTCGACATCAGCGAGGGATGAACTGTGAATAATTTTGGAAACGAAATTTCGGTAGCATTGCACCAAAAGCCTTCTTTCCTTCTTGCAATAGTCACACCCTTTTTCGACATGTCGAGACGTTTTTACTTTTTGAATATTTATTTCCAACAACATCGAAATCGTGTCTTTCCATTTCCGCAATATAAAATACTTCATCCTTCTGAAAATGTCAAAATATACTTCTTACTGCTCTAAATGCAGAACGTATACATATCGTACTTTCGACAAACGTGTGAGTAGAGAAACAACTGCCGACGACATTTGCCGAAATTTTGTCACAGAATTCTATGAAGATTTCTTTTATTATATAGAAATTCTCTCAATTTTACAAGCCTTACAAAGGCTTGGATTTTAATTGCGGACAAGATGAGGTAACTATTTGTACAGTTCAAGGTTTCTCTTCAACTCTCCTTTATTCTTTCCTTCTCATACATTTTTTTTATCCCATTAACGAGAAGATGAATGCAAAATTCAAAACTTTATAAACATAAACATGTTGAGGTAGGACCGGCAAAACGATCGACCATTGAAATGGTAGAAGAGAAAAAAACCCATAAAAAAATATGACTTCACAATATTGTGACATTATGACACCATTGCAATTTCGATAGTGTTTCAAATACACTCGAAGCGTATAAAGTGCATCATTAAAGTGTATTATGCATGCTTAAGTTAAGGGATGAAAGAAATTTTAACGGAAATTGTTGTAACCTTAACACAGACAAAAATTAGGTTAAGTAAAAAATTATAAAAGTGTAACTATCACTCGACAAACAAAAGACTTTATCACAAAAGCCTTATCAAAAGTCATAGAAGCGACGAAAGGTAAAGGAATCTACTAAGCCAATCCTGCTCGCCAACTCCATCATTGAATTGAGGTCTTGGTAATAGGCTGATCGGAATATAAAATTGTTTGAAATGGTCGCGACTGTTATTTAATAAAATCGGATTTACACAGTTTTTGTATCCGCAAAATTAGATCACTCACCTATATGGTTCAGAAATCCAAACTACATCTATCCCTTTATTGAGGGGGAGCTAGTACATATTTCTGGCTGCTGCGAACGGAATGACGAAATTAGTATAATCGCTGGCTAATATTAAGTAAAAATAAGAAATACTTGAATCTTTTATGGCTAAAATTCAGTTATCCATTTCATAACAGGCGTACTACAGTGGACACCGTAAATTAAGGACAGACGTAGTTAAATTGAAGTGGAATTTTAATCTGGGTCAAAATAAGTAAACTTCTCGGAATCTGCGACGTGTGGTACTGTGAACGGTATCCACTGTCCAATGACAGAAGGAAAAGTTAAGTGAGCCCATAATCACCACGCCGGGGACTATAAAAACTAATAGTAAGTGATTTAGAAAATGAGGGGAGCACCACAAGTCTCACAAGCTCTTATATTATTTTCAATCATTCAAATCATACTTTTATTAATTGGGAGTTATTGCTAGCCAACATAGCCTGTAGTGCTACTGCTATATTAGGCTCAATACTTTTTAGACTACTTCTTAATGTTTGTTTATATTCTTTAATAATTAAACAGGTTTTTTTCTTTGTACCTAAAACGTTACATGATACTTCTTTTATTAGAGAAGTATTTTTTCGTTTTTTGTTTCTTCATTTTTCTTTTAATATCTTTTACTTAACGAATTGAAATCCTAAACTTGTACATTTTTCTGGTTCACACCTTTAAGTTGATTTTACATCAACACTAACAACAACAGCAACAACAACAACAACACTATCACAACACATACAAGTAACTGCAACGGCTAGAGGGCTGCCGTATTGCCATGTTGTGTGTGTGTGTGTGTGTTTGTGTGCGTGTGTGTGTTATTGTTATTTACACCTCATTCGTTTTGTTTGTCTGAGTCTGTCAGTATGCAAATGCGTGTGTAATGAAATATAAACTCATAAGTGTCACCACAAGGCTTTTACTCGTCTTGTGAGTTTTTTTATTTTTTTATTTTTTTATTTTTTTTCTTCAGATTTATATAATAAATTTTTTTTTCCATTTTGCACACAAGGATGTAAATGAGAAATCACCAAGAACAGAAAGAACTGAAAGGGTATATGAAAGACTTCAAAGAAAAGTAAAAGAAACGAAAAAAAAAAAAAAAGAAAAAAGAAAAAAACGATATTACTCGTAAATCCACACATATGGTTATGATACGCATTGCAAATGGTGTGAAAGATATATTAAAGAAAGAACAAAGCTTTGCAAACGCAGTCACAGCACACGCACATGAGGGCCTATAGAGAAAGGACAACAACTGTAATCTCAAAGAAATTCAAGGATTGTGCAAAAATATATAAACGAGCTTATGTTCGCTTGTTCGCATATTCTCTCATATATATTGTGTTTAAAAAAGAATGAAAACAAAAAAAAAAAAAAAAATGAATATTATACTTGGAAAACTTTAAATCACACTGAAAGCAGTTCATCATATTTATATAAGTTTTGAAATGTTGACAAGCAAGTACGATACATTAAAGTTTTTCTTTTTTTGCAATCGTTAAGCCAAGGGTATGAAAATATTGTTAGTTTCTCATTACGTTTGCAAGAGTTAAGTAATCATTCCGTAAAATAAACTTTTCGAGGATAAACTTTCGAGATAATTAGTCAACATGAAGTTATCTTTTACTGAAACTTTGATTGCGAATAAAATATTTCCCGATCCGATTGAAGCGTGCTTTAGACGAGCCTCTTAAAGACAAGGGATTTCGTACTTCATTTGCTGAGATCGCTTTGCTAACTAATCATAATTTTTCTTAATAAGAAGAAGAACTAGGAAAGAGAACAAATAAGCTCTTCGTACTTACGTTACGACAATTGTTCCGCGTAATCACTAGCGTGAATAAAGATTTAATGTAAGTTGTGAACATTGTAAGGACCAAAGCCTCAAGCTTGATTTGGCCCCACACTTAGGTTAAATATTGTCACGTGTTGTTAGCTTTGCTTAATTCACAAATGGCTAACACCGCAAGTCTAAGTTTGCCTGTTTTATGTTTTGACAAAATCGGGATTTTGGGAACTGGACTTTGTTTCTCTTTTCCAACCGAGGTGCCAGTAGCAAAGTTCATCAAAATTATATCAGTCAGTAAAATCATTGAATGGTCCCTTAAGGCAGTGTAAGGAGCTAATGGACGTAATGGAGGATAAAGTAAAAGTCCGATAAAAAATAATTACATTAGATTAACTGAGCAAGAGGTTGACGACTGATCTACATATAATCTCGATATTAATTACTATCATATAGAAAATTGCTCGGTTAAACAGAGAAGGGCACTCCGATTTTCGTTGTCACTCTTACTATATACCTTTTAATAATTTTACTTTCTAAGAAGGAGAGGAATTGAATAGAATTATTAAATAATAACTTGAAGGAAACTCATGTTATAAATATATTTATCATGTGTGTAAAATACGACCTTGAAGCTTAGGATATTTCGGATATAACGTAAAGATATCTAAGGTAAGCCGGAGACAATATTTTGCTTTACGCACGAACGGAGGTGCACTGGAACTACGTTTATCTAAAATATTCCGAAGGAAAAAATTTTATTTATTACAGCGTGTTAAATGGTCAAGTAAGACCAGTTTGTGGAAGAGTTCTAAAACCAGTCGGATTCACTACCTCCCTATGTTTTCCTCTTACTCACTTCTCTTTAACTATCACGACGTTAGCTGCACAGAGGACATTCTCTGAATGTCTTTGTCATATGAAGACAAAGAAACAAAGAGTTGTGTCAACTCGTACATTAATTTGCGCAAATGCAAAATTAATGCTATTTATTTTTGTCAGGCGTGTTCGCGGGCGAATGCTTCTTTTAAACACGCTTTAATCTCAACTTTTCAAGTTTGAATTTCGTATTAAAAATTTTGCTACGGTGCAAGTCGTTCGCAAACACATCAGCGACTGGTTATCGCCAAATGATCTCGAATTAATGTTAAATATACCCATATATCAAAAGTGGACTTGATGCTTACCAACTAGATAATAGGCATTAGCTTGCCTAAACTTTTTATGTATGTTTGCTCCTGCAGTCACTCTGTACCAGATTGAATTATAATGCAATTTCTTGCTACCAGTTTATCAGGCAAAACAGCGATGTTCTAATGGCAAATATATACACAAACATGAATTAATTAAATCATTTTATTGTAGAGATTGTTTTTTTCATTATTCAATGAAAATCAATTTTATTTTACTTTTAAATTGTTTGTCTCCTATAATAATTTTGATTATTATTTGTAAAGATAAATATTTATCTATAAAGAGTTTAAATTTTTCCATTAAGTCGAATCATTTAGGACTCAACAAAAGACTTTTGCATTAGTTTTCTAATTTGCCTCTTTATGGTAGATCATTGCCTTCCTCCAATTGCCCTACATAGTATGCCCAGACGGGCATACGGGCAACGGTTTCCGTCTATATATCTTACTTTACAAAGAACCACTTAATCCCTTTCGTAAGCGCAAAGTTGGTTATTAACAAACATTCCCAAAAATCTGTTCTTAATGTTTTACAAATATTTTCTGCTAATACATTTGTTGTATGTTCTGTTATGTGAGACCTTGTTTACTTATTCCCAAGCCATAACTCCCTGTAAGATCACTAGAACTACACTACTTATGCCTATAAATGCTCGCGCTTCAAATTTTTCTATTGTCTTAGCGAAAAGTGCAAGTGGCTTTGCCTTACTCTACATCAACTAGCATTTAGTTGGCAGCTGTAAACGGCCGCTGAATCTTCTAAAATGGAAACGACTGAACCATGGCTCTGTTATCGGTTTGACTAAAGTATTTTACGCATAGGCAACAAATTCGTTTTCGAGACCTTCCGAAGGGCGGAATATAGATCAGGTTTTGGGAAAAAAAAAATATATATCTTCACCTCAAAGCATCTGGCGACGGATACCACCGCGATGGAAACTAAGGACTGTATTGAAACAAGCTTCTTCTTTTTCCTAAAGGCTCATGAATATTATGAATGTTTGCGCTATGAGTAGATTACCT
The DNA here is from genome assembly GCA_000688735.1 of Glossina austeni. Lineage (NCBI taxonomy): Eukaryota > Metazoa > Arthropoda > Insecta > Diptera > Glossinidae > Glossina > Glossina austeni. The sequence continues at coordinate 239,730 of KK502744.1, read as the reverse complement.
TGCTTCGATTATTGTGAACCGGCGAAATAATAGCCGCGAGCTAAAAGCACGGCTTTTGAAAATTTCTAAGAATCGAAATCAAATGCAAAAGTGTATGCTTAGTAAGTGTTTAGCTTTAAATTCCAGAGACATTATCTCGTTTTAAATACTAGCTATCGAATAATGTTCAGTCTTTAATTCCATTCATTTTCAGTCAGTGAAGCTGAATGCTTTCTGATGAATAAAGAAGTTTAGGGCAGAGAACCTCTGCTAAGTTTCGAAAATCATTGAATATTTTGCATTTGGGGATTGATAGGAGAGAAGGGAGAAAATCTTTTAAAAAGCTTTTATTTAATGCTGAGTGCTTAGAGTTCGTTTGCAGCTTTACCAAAACTTCTTGAATGTAGGCTTAGCAACTGTTTTAAGTGTTAGAAAAAGTTGTTAAGGGTTAGATATTATCTATAAGTAAGACAAGAATTATTCACCTGCCATCGAAATGAATGACTAACTAACTAACTAACTAAATGACTGACAGTCGCAAACTACAAAGAGAAAAAGAATAAAAAAGAAATCGAGGTTTCTTTTCAAGAAGTTTATATTAAAACTAATGCATGAACGTCATAAGTTAGACACTTGTGCAACATTCATCACTTTGTGCTGCTATTACACACTATAGCGTAGGTAAGAGTATGAGCGATATAATACCACATTGGCGTAGCACAAATAGTCACACAGAGCACAATAGATACACATATATATATATATATTAATATATATATATATGTATATATATATATATATACATACATACACGTGGCATATGCAGGCATACCTATTTAAACCTTGACTGCAACAAACTCTTTGTCTACCTTACGGCGTTTCTATTAATGATTCGTATAGTTGTGGTCGTAGATGGAAGTTGGGGGAGTTAACTCAAATGTCTTCTAATTACTTATGTTGATTAAAATGTTGTGTTTGCATGTTTTTATACGGCGAATTAACTACGGGTTGAAATTAATTTTGTTTAATGTGCGGCGATATTTGCATGATAATAATTTTGTTTGATTATCTCAAGTTTTTTTCTTTTTTTTGTAAAAAGCCGACCAAAGAGAGAAACACCGCCTGCATATGTTATAGGAACAATGAAACTAATAATGCATAGCTTTTTTTTTTTTTTTTGGTTTGAAAGGCTTCAATCAAGAAAAAAAAAGAAGAAGAAAAAGTACTTGAAAAAGGAAACTAAGCAACACGTACATAATAATCGTATATATGTATGATATTATCATGACAACAATGTTTAGAAAGTCTTTCCTATAGAAATAATTCTTGTTATTATCTTCTAACATCAACAACAATAGCAATTAGTCGAAGGCGTAACAATTAATTAGTTAGTTACTCCGGGCAATTGTCATCGCACGTCAAAAACTAATTGAAACTCTGCAATCTTTATCACTACTAACTAACTAACTTCTTCGTTTCAGAGCCAAGATCTCATGGTAAATGCATAAAGTTTTAATATGTGCTCGTATACACATATACGTATAAACACATAACTATAGGTCTGGCCGTAAGGGATTTATAAGTAATAAGCAAGCGACTTTAACTATGTCACGCTTCAGTTAACGTGACTTTTATCCTCTTCTCTTATAATATAAATATTCGTCAACGATGTAAAGATGTAAAGGACGACAAAGCTACAGAAAAACTTCTTTTTTTTTTTAACTAAGAAAATCCTTATACAAATAAGCAGTCGTATGTTCACTGCTTTCTGCTAAGTAAATATACGCATATGTGCATATTTATCGCATAATATTAGGTGACCTCAGAAATATTGAGCCCAATAAAAGAGAACGTAACGTCAATGAGTCTTAAATGCCTATATATAACTGAACGGAATAAATATACAGATTTTGATTTATTGAAAACTTAGTATTTTTTAAGCTACCTAACAGTATAAGCCTACGTAAGGATTCACGTACATCTAGATGTATGTAGATGTGAATGTAGAAATACTTTAAAAATTCTCACGTAACTGGCGCAGTATGCATCAGTTTCCATTTCTTTTTTTTTTCTTCTCCTTTTTCGCACCAAAGCATTGCACTAACTATTTGATGATCGTATGGTGTACACGTTGCTGGTAAGTAGAATTTTTTTTTTGTTTTTTTGGGGGTAAAGAAGTTTTTTTTAAAGCAATGACTTGTCTTTAAATGCAAATGTGAAATAAACGGAATCTTTACCGTTAGTAGTGTTGTCGGAGAGATTTTCAAAGTATTTATAAGATTGCACGGAATCATTCAGATCAACTCTATGAAGCTATTGAAGATGAAAAGCGAGTCTTGTCTTATTTATTGCTATAGAAGGAGAACAAGTTTTTTATTTATGTTATTCTTCGCTTTACCGAAAAATAATTTATAGCAAAACTCGATTTTATTCGAAATCATCTCGTAAACAAAGTTTTAGTTTAGTGCTCTTCCTTTCCCTTCGTTTCCCCACTTCGCAATCTCGTTGAAATTAATTGATGTTTCATGCGACCTCTTTCTAATAGTTTAAAAAATGTACAGTCCCTTTATTAGTGGGATAGCATAGGTTGGTAAACAAATTTTTTTCATTAGCTGATCAATCGTTTGGAGCACAAACCCTATATGTGCTGATACAGTGATGGTCAGGAAGTAGAGAAATCAGGCTATATGAGCCACATTTGCCATACGGATGAGGCCACCGATCGGCGATATGTAAAACTTATTGTTCGCCTGACTATTTCGCTTAAGAGCGCTACACACCGCCTTTAAGATGCGTGGAAGTCTTTTGCAAATGCTGTATATTTCACAAAGCACGGATGCTGCATAAGCTCCTGACTGAATTTAGATTGTCTGTAAGCAGAAGATATGAAAAGTTATTCAGTCGCTTTCATTCTGGAATTTTAGATATTCCTCTTAAAAACGTTTGCAAAAAGAGTTGCTCTTCGAGTACTTAAATTAGCCCAAAGGTAGATGCAAGCAGCCGCAATGTCTATCATCAAACAACAAACACGACAAACCCACTTGCAAAGAAGTAAAAAGAAGAGAAGCTCGATGTTTTCTTGCCAATCACTCAGAGAACCTATACATGTGGCCCCTAGTTTTTCAGAAAGAAGTGGGGAAGGAGAACGAGATAGTTAGGGGCTGCAGCTAATTCTTTGTACACCCAGTTGGTAAGTACTATGCTTGTAATGGTGGAGCACTTACAATAGCTACGACGCAGCCTCTTCGATTATGGGGCAGCTGGCTTTTGATTATTTAAGTTAAAGAAAAGTTGGTCGAAGGAGTCCCTACTTTCGAACCTTTAATGAGCCAGCAAAAAGATGGAAGTAAAAGAGTTAGCAGCAGAAGATTTAACTCAGGGGCTTTGCAATCAGCTGGCCTTGCATTCACTTGTAGAGGGCACGGAAACCTTATCCAAGCCGCGAATTTTTTTCTTTTCTTACTCAAAATGCACACGCAGAGCAAACGGTAAAAAAGATTCTTACAAGCAGGTTTTTCCATCCACACCTTCGTTTCGAAATATTCGAGTCTTTGTGAGAATTCTAAGTACGATTGTAAACACGAGCACGTACGGTGTTGTATCCACTTTTTTGTCGACGTGCTCGAATGGTGCAAACGTATTACTCGCATTTTCTCCCTGAAAGTGACTTCGCCATGCAAATTGGCTGACTTCAAACATCTACTGCAAACTATTCGAGGAACGTTAAATCAAAGTAATCCGATTGAAATAAATTTGATCGTTCAGAAAATGTTAAATCACTTGAGGAAAAATGACGTAAGATACCAGAAGCGCGAAGTTTAAGTGAGACAAGTCTAATGAGCCGAGAACCAATCGTGCGCGTGAAACTCCATAAGAACAAACTAAGGCTTTCTTGGAAGGAGTAAAATACGAAAGCTAGAATCTGAACATCTTGTGACGAAATTAGTTGTGACCGAAGAGATGAGGGGATCTGCACTCTTTCTCTCTCCCGGCAGTAGAGCTTGATGCGGTGCACTTCACAATTATGATGCGCGTTTGTACCTATATAGCTCTGATAGACTTCTTTAATATCAGCAATTAAGTGAGTTGTATAAACCAATTGAAGAAAATTTTGTAGAGCTTGGCAATTACAGAGAAATCGTCGATACATAGATTATAGAATCTGCTAGAAACTCGGAGAACAAAAGGGGTTTTAATACTTTTGCCGCACAAAATGACGAAAAGCTATTCTTCCGCTCCTAATAGAGAAACTTTCCTTATCAGAAGCTTATCAAGAATGTTAAGGATGATCAAAGAAAAGGTCTTCATGCGATTTCATTATGCTTTCACAATTTCATTGTCAATGAGCTCAATACTTCTAAAACGGTTTATTATTATTTATAAATCGTCGATATTAAAGGTTAACGTTTACATATTTACTTAATATATTCACTTTTATTCAGCTAGCACGAGCCTGTAATAAATAATCACGGACGTGGATATCTACTAAAGCATTATAAAAATTCACTAACTAATTCACTTTGGAAAGGGTTACTATAAATTTTTTGTTTTTTCGTCTTTTAGGTTCTGCACAACTGATTTAGTGCTTAATGAAATCAATTTGATGCAAATTGATAACTTCATGACAGACGGACCGGCACACATTTGCAATCACAAACAACAACACCATAAATAACGTTATGCAAGGCTTTTTTACAGGTATAGATAGACCTTATGTTGCAAATATACATACATATATATATATATATATATATATATATATGGAGCAGGCAATGGTACGAATAGTGATTATAGTGATTCTATACAAACATAGACACACGCTAATAAACAAACAATCGCTAGGGATGTCAGTAAAGTGACATCATCGTTAGAGAATCAGAGGCATAGAGAGTAAGAGTTGATTTTTGGTTTTAAAGGTATAGTTAGTTGATATATATGTATGTGTGCATATCGTATGCATAAGTGTATACGTTTATACGTGAGTTTGTATGTCGATTTAATTCGGTTGAATGTTTAGCGTTCAAAATAAGACCGCAAATCTCAGGGACATTTTGTTGATTGGAAACAAGTACTTTACCAATAAACAATTTAGTGCTTCAAAATGCGGTTCAAATGACAACATTTACCAAAACGTTAGTGCCTGTCCTGTAGTATGTGTTTTATGTGTGTATATGTATGAATCGTTGAATTGAATTTCACTGATTATTGCATAAGGGCTAAGCGTAGAGTTGAGTTGTCAGTGGAGTGATGCCATTACGATGCTAAATGATGATTAGCTGAAATTGTGCCGTCTACTCTACGCCAATTTGTATAATCACCGCTGGTGTTATTGTTCATTTATTCGATCATATACGGACGCATTCCCACAAACATCCAAAAAGAAAAAAAGATTTTTTCTTTTTTTTTTTTTTTTGCAGATACTCTAGAGAAATTGTCTATTTAAAGGCCGGTTGTGTGTATGTATATGCGAATTGAAATAAAATTAAATTTACATAAATTTAAGACTGAATCGAAAGAGAGAGAGAAGACCTACAAAAGACTAACTAAATGGATTTGTGGAGTACAATAAATAAGTAGATGTAATGGATAATGAAAGAAGAGTGTAGCACTTGTGAGTGGATGTTCGTGTGAGTGTTTGGACGTTTGTGTGTTTATGTATGCGTGCGTGAGGGTGTGCACGTATTTCAAACACTAGCAAACCACAATTTATAAAACAAATTGTTGGGCTACTAAACAATTGCAGAGGCAAACATAAACACTAACAAATTGGCTATACATATACACATGTGCGTATCCGCACATAAACACTTTTAGGCAGATTAGAGACAACAAATATAACAACACCAATAACTATCTCTTTGCTAATGTTATAACAAACAAGTTTAAATGGGTGAAAAGGGGATTTTAGGCGACCGCACAAAAGCCAAAGTTAATGCGTTGATTTAGGCGCCATTTAATAACGCATTATGCACAAATACAAATAACAAAAACAACAACGCCTAAAATCATCTAACTATAAGTCTAATGAATTTCTGTATATGTAATGAATCTCCAGTGAACCAAATTGAATTGAATGCAATACACTTTAGTTTTAAAACGTATTAAATTTGCTGCTTCCAGCATAATTTCTGAGCAAAAAAAAAAAAAAAAAAAAAAAAAAGAGGAAAAACCACAAGTATTTGATTAATCCATTTTGCGTTTTATCGCTCTTTCGGAAAACGCTGTCGCCATCATTATCACCAGAGTAAAGGATTAAATAAAATTTACTAAAAGTCAAAGGAATTAAATGGTCAGCAAAATTTCTCCCGGTAGTTTTGTTTGTTTCATTATAAAACAAACAAACTTGAGCATCATTAGAGCGGAAGGAAATAAGAGCGTTTATCTTTCCGATGCTTTACTGAAAGGTCAGCAAAAATGGTTCATTAATTTTGTATTATATATACATATATATATAAAAACAGATTGGACGGTAAGCGAAGAATGCCACAAAAATTATTATTCTGCGAATTGGTGAAGTTTTCTTCAATCACGTCTTCACGATTCGTTTTAATGAAGTTAGTTTATAGATAAAAAATAAATTGATTATGATAGCGTTTTCCTATACCAGTGACATTAGTTGACTGGCATAAGTGATGATAAGCATTGAGTAACCCATCAGTCATTTCGAATGGATGTCGCAAACGGCAAGCATTAAGATGACCAGAGAATCCAGATTGAGACAACGAGCCTACAAGTGGCGATGGAAAATAATACTTGCAATACCAAGCAGGATACTTCAGAGACGCAATGAAGGAAAAATTTATCGCTGTTATGCGAAAACTTAAGATTGGCCGCAAAAGGGATGAAGGGATGTACGAATACTAATAACGAAAAGATAGGTAAGACAATCATGTGCTTCTCTAACACACTTTGTCTTGTAATATTTTAGCAAGGCAGCTAATTAAAAGTCAGCCTATTCTATGAACGCAATTGAAATCGTTGGAGGAGAAGAGGAGATCGTTGCAGATCGGCCACTAAGCGAAGTACAGACCAATAGTTGCAATCTCGAATATATAATTTTCAATAGTGCGCTGCTGTCTATACTGGTCAATAAAGACAACCTAGAGCCAAAGAAGATTCAATCACAAGCTTCCGCGACAGTAACGATTTTGAAGAGAAAGTGAAAGTATGAAAACAGTTTTTTCCAAAATGATTTTTATATACATCAAGGCACCATCTCTTGACTAGCTTAATGGAACTGGTTAATCCAATTATACCTCAGTCCGTTTTAGAGTACGATTTTTGTTTCTTAAAGTGACATCGAGCAAAAACCTTTTGCCCGCACATTTTTTATACACATAAAATTTCTCATACATATATGACCCAGGCTGATCCTAACAAGCAACCTGATATCATTAGTTGTAGTTCGTAACAAATAGAGCATAGGATCAGAATAACAAGTACGTGCGTAGAGCTCAATTTATAATTTTTTGATTCATTAAATCCATTGCTAGTCTTTTATTGTAATAAGTTTATTCGGACAGACCTATTGTTACATCGATCGATGTTCGGGATCATTTTCTGAAGCGATTTGACCTTGTCTGTTTGCCTTTGTATCCATCCACATGCCTGTTCGTTTAAGGTTTTGCATGGTTTTTATGGTTTGATCCAAGGAAATAGGACTTAATCTAATCATCTGATGACCCTCATCTGTTCTTCTTTTTGCTCCTCAGAGAACAATTTCAGCAGGCTTTTCGTTGTGATACAAATGTTCACCTATAAGGCTCCGCAGCAAAAACACGTATGAAACTTGCTTGGGGAAGTTGTTGTGTTATGTGAAACCGTTTCATTGTAGCACACGAACCTTTCATTTACGCTATTAATAATATTTTAATGAATATAATAAAGTTGTGGTTGCCTAACTTACTCTGCCAGCAAGCGTTTTTCATAAGGAGGCGCGTAGACCGGAAAACACGGTTAGCTTAATAAATGGTGATATCGAACCAATAGGACTAAAGAAAAGCATAAACTTGATTGGCATGTCATAGCGCATTGTTTGCATGGAACGCCGAGTTAAGCATAGTTTTCGTGAAATGTTTCGAAGAAAGAACAAATTACGTTGTTTTGTAACGGCCGCAAATGACCCGTTGTGACATCGATTGTTGTCTTAGTAGTCTCTTGGCAAACGGATGCCTTAATGAAGGCAGGAGAATAACTTGACTTTTGCAAGTTGGGCAAAGGCGTTAAAGATGACAGAAGTAAACGAGTAGCTATCTGAACACTTCCGCAAACAAACTTTTTGGACATCCGGACAGATGTTGTGCTATGCTGATTTGTTTGTTGTTGTTTCTCGCGAATGGATTGAGACACTTTTGTGTAAAGCTTTTGTTATAAGATTATTGTAAACAGATTTGAAAATCAGTTCGAAATATGAAGCGAAGATTCCACTTCCACAACTTCAATTTTGTTTTTGTTTTGGACAGCTACTCAAGTGGTGATATCCATTACTTATGGGAGCAACGTGGTGGTCACGTGGTGGTTATGGGTGGAGATGCGGGATAGAAGGGCATAGTACCTGTGTGCGCTTAACGTTCAGCTCGTATGAGTGCCACAAGTGCTATTTTTCAATAATGGCTGTACAAAGCTTGCTAACGTTACCAGCTAAACTAAATAAGCAATTATTCAGATTATTGCGATATTTGAAAAAGATTTAATTAAAGTCTCGCAATCATTTAGTTTTTTAGGTTTTTTGTATTTTCCAAATTTTAACCTACTAACGCACATTCTCTTCTTTTTTTTTTTGTTGGTTCTTTTCGTTCGCAACACATATTTGCAGTATAAAGAAAAATATTTTGAATGCTTAAAAATTTAGTCAATAAGCAATTTTCAAATAATTTTATTTCCGTTTTTGCATTTAACGCAAGAGTATTCATGCGAAGGCATGTATTTTGCCTGCACACAGGCATGTGTACGTGAGTGCGGTCGGTGTGTGTGTGTGTGTGTGTGTGTGTGTGTGTATGTGCAATTGCAACGGCTAGAGAGAGCTTTTATTTTTATTTTATTTGTGGTCGTGTGGTGTTATTAAATCAAATCGTGGCTAATATTGTTGTAGTTGCTTTTTATGTTGTTGTAGTTGCAGTGCTCAACCATTTAATGTTAAAGTTGCGTTGTTATTTAGTTGTTTTATTTAGAGTTTACATAGAGAATAGAAAGGACAATAGCGCAGGCGAACGCATGCACATGTATGCATACATTGTATATGTTCATGGGTGTGTGTGTGTGAATAACAAACAAAACTTGCGGTTGTTTGAATATTTCCTGTATTTTATGTTGGTATTTCCGTTGATGTGACAAAATATGTCTGCATAGGTGTGCACGTGTGCGTTAGTTGGTCTGGTAGAAAGTTGCCAAAATACACAAACAAGCAGATGCAGAGCGTAACAAACTAACCAACACAACACAATACAATACCTATTGTCCTTATGCTATTTTTCAATAATAAACAAGTTTCTCCTAACAACAACAAAAACAAAAACAAAAACAACAATGACAATAACAACTGCAACAATATCTAGTGCATCTCTTATAAGCCATACAATTGGCTTTAATTTGTGGTAATGATTTTATTATTTGCATGTACAAGTAAGAGGAGTTATGTGGAGTATGGGCAACAAACAAACAAACAAATACCAAGCCCAAGTCCTGTACAACAAAAACAAATATTGTAAATTAATTTAACGCGTTCATTAAATGTAATTAATATCATACACAAACAAACGTATCATCACAAACATATGCACACGTTTTATTACATTATACGACAGTACATATACAACAATTTATGCAATTAAAAAACCAATTTTATTTTGGCAGCCTTATCATTGTCATTATGTTGGTATCATTTAACCATCGGATGGTTTAACAATTACAATTCATTGGCAGAGATTTGCAAAAAAAAAAAAAGAAAAAAGATTCGAAAAAATTATTTTTATATAAACGGAATTTTTTACGCAAATAAAATTTTACACAATTTAACAATGGAAAGGAGCAGAGAATATATGTGCACAGCCTTTCAAGTAAATGCTTTATTATGATTAGCTGAATATCCATGCAAAGCAAAGATATCGTTAAACAATTATATGACTATTGAGACAAACGGAACAACACATTGGCGATTATCTAATATTTGCTAAGGATACAGAGCATTGCGTGCTTAAATGCATTGCCTTCAAGTAATCAAAGCACTTTCGACATCTCCTATAGTAAGCGTTCTTTGAGTCGAAACCGTTTTATCTGTCAGTAGGGCCTTCACATGACCAGCTTCCGCAAGTCTTAATTAGGCTCCAAGACTATTGCGTTTGTAACTTTTAATACCTTTCATTTTCTTCGTGGCTGATTGGTGAAGGTATCTATTGAATGCCCTATGAACGAGCATGATTTTTGTGATTTTATATATAAATGTGAGGACGAAAAATTGTTGTGTCATGACGGCTGCATATTTTTACTTAAGGGATAACAACCATGTAAATTTTCTTGCCTTCACTGATGCTTTGTCCCTTTTGAAAGAAGTGGAAAAAAATTCATTAAGTGAATCCAAATTTTTCCTTGAAATTTCGAGCTTTTTCCCGCCGTTTTCTCGGCCTTTTCACTACACGTAATACGTGAAACGTCCGCCTATATTATTGAGAGCTGCTGAGAGACATGGAATCTTCGAGTAAAAAGTCTTTGAGGAAAGAGAATGAAGAAGAATATTTGAACATAAAAGAACATTTCCATGGCCTTGGCATTCAAGATTACTGAAAAAAAAGGATTAAAAATTTTTTTGAAAAAAAAAAACATTTTTTGAAACTTTAAAACTTGCAACATGCTGTTTCAAACCGACCCAACAAACACTTCTACGATTTTCATTCATTTGTTATTGACGAGAGATTGCAATTTTTCGGTCGAATAGTGAACTTTTTCATTCAAATGCCAGCCAGCCACCGGAAAATCATTATTTTTCAATACCTTGCACCGCTTGTGCTAGAAGGGTATATTAAGTTTGTGCAGATGTATGCAAAAGGCAAAAGGAATTGAGATTTTTATCATACTGACCGAATCAGAAAACTATTCTAAACTTGTCTGTCCATCTGTCCGTTTTGCTTCCTTATAATTCGTTGAAATTTGGTACATTAACGTCTTTTGGACCCACTAAAATAATGAATAGCTCCTTACTGAATAACTGTGGAACAGTGCAAGATGAGCCGTCACCCACCGTGGTTGTTACTTGTTTCAGACTCTTTCAAACGCCAAAAAGTAGGGTCATTGGGTGACTAAATTTCTGTAGAAAAAATGAAAAGCTTTATTAATATTTCCCGCATGGAAAAGTGCAATCCTTAAAGTAGTTAAAAAAAAAAGTTTTTCGGATTTTTTAAGAAGAAAGTGCAAACGTGACAGATGTCTCAAAAAAAATTCTTATTTCTTGGATAGACGGGTTTTATTGTATCGCTGCCACAAATCACAATTTAACATCTAGAGTGCGGCCAAATGTAGTGACTACCGATCGATATCCTTTTTTAAAGAATTGTTTTCGATTTGAAATCTTTTGTTTTTTTTAAGAAAAAAATTCGAAAAATTATAATTTATTAAGACAATGGTTGCATGTTCACTAGGGAATTTTATTTCACCAGTACGATTGACATTTCAGGCAATCAAATGAAATCTGCTGCCACCGCCTATATAGCAAACATAAAAAAATAATTTCGAAAAAAGGTTTTAAGACTTTTTTTTATTTTTTTATTTTTAATTAACCTAGAATTATGAGTTGAGAGAGTTGCGTAGCCTCCTCAAGTTTTTTTACTTACTTGCAAATTAAACAGTATTGCTAATTACATGCGCACCGCATATATGAATGGGTTAATTTTATATAAAATTAGCTAGAGTTTGAGAGTTTCGACTAATTCACAATATTTAATGTATTTTAAATATATTAATTTTATGTATTAATTTAATATTAAAATTTAATATATTAATTTAATATATTTAAAATATATTGAATATATAAATATATGTATATATTAAAGTTTTTTCTGCCCTTCGATTAAAATGTTTTTTTCCCTAATTATTTATGAGCAAATTCCGGTACTTGCGATAAAGATCCAATAATTTGGAATAAGAATATTTTGTTTATGCTAATGGGAGAAAATATATACTTTTCATAATTTCAAGTATATTAACGTAATCAACAAAGTCAGCAGTATAACAAAAAATGTATTCATTACTTACTACATAATACGCTGACAACCTGAGACAAAGATTTAACTAAGGATTCGCATCGTCACGTTGCATACACAACTAGCGGTACACCTCCCAAAAGGCGCTGTAACCATTACTACATTCCATAAAACAAAAAAAAGAAAAAAAAAAACAGTTCGTTATTGGAATCTGTTACTTATACAATTAAATTTGGCGCACGTATGTGGTTTAGCGTGTACCTAAAACATAGTACGCGTACCAGCGAATGTGTTAAAGTTTCAAGTTTCAAATTTATAAAAAAGTTTTTGTTTTGCTTCTAACCTGCGATACAATCGGTTCAATGGTTTTCAGAATTTTTATAAATGTAGTAGGATTGCGTTTAAAATCTGTTTCTTCAAGAATAGCTTATTATATTTGACAAGTTAAGTAAAAATATCTGAATGTGGTCAGGCAAATAGGGTAAGCCTTAATGCCACCAGAACTCAAAGCTACCTGCTAACGCACAGAAAAATTGACGAACAAACCCTATGTTTTGCTGGTATCGTTGCAGAATAATAAGCAACTCTTTAAATTTTGGGCATAAGAATACAAAAAGATGTTCGTTGAACAGAGCAAATGTTCAAAGTGTCACTGCAGCCGATATCCGTACTGTTTACGTTGTCCATATCCGGCCAAAACTAGAGTATACTTCGCATGTGTGGACGGAAGCCTCCAAACTCTGCTTCGAGACCCTCAACCGCATTCAGGGAAAGACTCAGGCGCTCATGGGCGACGAAAGTGTACTCAAAACTTTCGACAATCTTGAGCATCGGCGTCATGTACACTGCATTGTGCTCATTTATAGGTGTATTCAGAATAAGTTTTCTTTAGAGATGAAGGAGATTTGTCCACCAATTAAGAGGTTTACACGGGTTTCTCAGTTTTCTCAACCACTCGTTTTGGAGTTACTGTATATCGCGACTCGCCGTTTTTTAACCTTATTGTCTACCTTTGGAACAACCCACCAACGGTGGTCTAGCGCACCATACCTGATGACTCCATTTTCAAGTTGAACACTACTCCCTTACTCCCTTTCTCCATTCCTTTCTTTCTACCTTTCTTTTTATGATTCCATTTTCAAGCCGAACACTACTCCCTTACTCCCTTTTTCCATTCCTTTCCTTCTATAAACACTCCTGAAAAGCACGTGCCTGCACGTGTAAGGGAATAGCATTGAGTGACTGGTTATAGAAAACGAAAAGAGTTATACTGTGTATCCTCAATAATTTGGGGGATGTCCCCTGCACGTGTAGCACGGTCACGGTAAAGGTCACAAAGAGGCGGGGGGAAGTGAAGAGAGGGCAGAAAGTGCCAGCAGCCTAATGGGTACGTGCCCGATAATTGTTTCTCTGCAATTGTTACGACTTCACAGATCAAGTGCTTAATGTAGCCACGACGTATATGTATGTATGTATAGTGAAGTGTTCGAAAGCTAGGTTTCGGGTTTGGATGACTTAAAATTTATCCCGGTTCTAAGTCAATTTCTAAATTTCTAGATTATTTTGCTTTATGTACTTTAGAGAACGTCTCAGTCAATAATATGTCACCACTAAGGCATTTAAGGGACGATATTGGTTTCCAAGATAATTGAGATTTTTGAAATTTATATCTTTGATAAAATGTACAACACACCAAAGTAAGATAAGTATTAAACAAATAATTATAAAAACGAAATTAAGTTAACCAGTTAAGTATGTCGCCCCTCTTTAGCGATATACTCGCATAATAAAACGCAGCGTGTGATGTGTGTGATATATGAAATTAGGTTGTATTGAAACGGCTTGACAAAGTGGTAAAATTATTTGCTAAAATACACATTTGCAATGAAAAGTATTATGAAGAAATTCGGACAAGGACTGATGGACGGACAATGACTGTATGTGCGTCATATACAGTCAACTGGGTAAAGGGTAATGCGAATATGTTCCTTTTTCGTTTAGCAAAGCTCAAAAGCTAAATCATTAGGTTTATAAAAATACGAGACAACTTCTGAAGCTATAGGGACGAAATGGTGCTTAAGGCGTTAAATCGTTAAAAATTATAATAAAAATCTTACATTCGAACGTTATCATCAAAACCAAACATAAATTGTTCTACGATTCCCTAAAGTTATTAGACACCCCTGATGGAAGGCAAGTAAGAGTCGGAAATCAGTGATGTGAAGATAAATCCATTTCCAACAAAGACCAAACGCTTTAGCGAATCTATTTTTAGACCCCATAGCATAAGTATAGTAGATGAGCTTATCTCAGCCTTTTGTAAAGCTTTGAAAATTTATAGAGAAACTTTTGTTTAAAAAATAATTTTATGCTAAACGACTAACAGACAAAAAAAAAAACAAAAATCACATTGACTTGTAAGACTCTGTTGAATTAATAATAAAGCCCACAATAATTGCAATATAATTAACCCTAATTTCTTTTTTTTCGCGCTATCTTTTTACTAAATGGAATCAGTCGACTGAAAAAGAAAAACAGGAAGAGAATCACTAAAATTTATCAAAGACTATAAACGAGGCCTTAAAGTAATAACCAACCGTAGAAGAACACAATAATAATTCACTGTTTATATAGAGGCACAAACCCACGAACGCGAAGAAAGATGTGGTCATACCCTTGCTGCAGTGAATCAGCGGAATGAATAAGCATTCAATTCCAGCCTCAAGTATGTGGTTAATTAAATATTTGCATTTAAATCGGATTTTTCAAATTAAGTACAAGAAGAAAAACTACACTTGAAAGAGCTAATTTTACACAATTATACACAAGTATAATAGCATACACAAACATATATACATTTATTTCAACACATGTATTAAGAGACGAACATATATATATTTGTACCAAAAAAAGAAGAAAATGTGTAAGAAAGTCATAGAGGCATTAAAACGAATTTTGAATACCTACACTTTAGTTAGGCGATCGATCATTCGTATAATTGTTATAGGCTCAATAGTTTTTATGCATCAATTCGCTTCACTTTTTGACAGCCCGAGTTAGATCAGGGCAAAATGTCCACTAAGATCTGTTTGGCTTATAAGTACGCGAATTACCGTAAGCCAGCGTAAGCCAGCGTAAGCAAGATTTATTTTTTTTTTTTTTTGATTTGCTTTTCTTTAGCCTCTGGTGCATATCTCCTCTTAGGTCCCAAAGATTTTCAAATCGATATTGAAGGCTTGAAGTTGTTTTTTTGTAAAAGTAATTCATAAGAAGCATATGCAAATTTGGAGCTTGCAAGATATGGAGTGTCTTGTATTTCAAAAGGTATTGAGATTTTCATTTATTTTCTGTTATCCAATAAGAGCGCGTAGATGTGATTGAGCTCAGGCTCCTTTTAGTACTAATTCGAAAAAATTTCATTTTTACTTTCTTTCTCGTTTTTTTGCAGATTTTTGCAGTTCACTATATTTAGGACTTTAAAAATGTGTGGACAGACGTATGGACTGACATGATTATGCGGCCAAGTCATGCTGATCCTGTAAATTCTTGCTTGTCACAAACGCAATTACAAAGTAAATATATTTGTGTATTCCTCCTCTAAAGGATACAAAAAGTTCAAAAAAAAAAAGGAGAAGAGAAACCGAAGGAAAAACAAGCAGCACTTGTGTAAAAACTTGCAAAGAGTTTATGAAAGCATTGTTATAAAATTCTGTGGGCGAGAGTGAAGAAACAGAGAGAGAGAGAGAGAGAGAGAAAGAGAGAGATAGAAAGAGAAAGAGAAAGAAAGAGAAAAAGAGTGAAAGGGGCTGATGTTGAGACGTATCACGTAGTCATAGATATGTACGGAAGAATGCATAATGTGTACGTACATCCCTCTTTATAAGGAATGAACAACAGAAAAAATCTACAATCTTTTCCGTTGAATACAAGAAAAATTGTACAACGAAAGGATAAAACAGTATACACATACATATATAGACGCACACACAAGCTGTATAAAATAAGAAGCATACAATGAGTAAATAATGAACTCAGTATGCGCGGATGAATGTGTTGGTTTGGCTGGTGAATTGGTAGCATAACTTTTTGCACAGCTCGCAAGTTAAGAAGGCAAATAAACGTAATTTGAAAATGAGCTCAAGATGCAAAGCCCAACAATAGGAAAAGAAACAAAAAAAAAAAAAAAATGGCGAAATACAAACGACGGCTACAAAAGATTCAGGCACGTGTACGGCTCTCGTCGTTCGTGTGCGTGAAGTTATCATAGAAACAGAAAGACAAGGTTAGGTGCAATAAAATAAAATCCTCTTGCCGAACAAAACTGAAAGCCTGTTAAATATTGAAATTTGTTATACGTACGATTATTATATATTATTATTATATATGTATATATATATATATATATATTATATGTAATAAGCAAAAGAAACAAACAAACAAACAAACAAACGAACATTAGTTAACGGTCTATTTGTGCGTATATTGAGAAAAAGCGATTTTGCTTTGAAGGGTTGGTTGCTTGTCTTAGAAGAAATTCTTTTCTTTTTAATTTTTTATTCCAAGTTATAGCAACATAAAGAAGAAATAAAAACAAGGAGTCGCTGCGATTTATTAAATAGACTACAGAGCAATAAAAGAAAGAAAAAAGCTTTTACGTGTACCCTTTACTCACGACCGCCTGACCTGCCCTAATCAATTACGAAGTATAGCAATCGTCAGTGATTCACTGATAAATAAGACGAGCAAAATGAAAGAGACTCTTGCAAAGGTGAAAGCTTTTTAAGAGAACGAAGCAAAACGAAAAAGACAGAAAGAGGTAATACTTAGTATTTGACATAGAAATCCTTTAGTTTTATTTTTTATTTTTTTTTTTTACTTTTTAACACACTAAAAATTTCTCTACGATTCCATTATAAATCTTAATGATAAAAAAATCTCTTTATTTCATCTGCGTTGTCTGTAACATTTCTTAACCGGAGTAAAGGATATTTCGTCTTAGAGCGAAGCTCGGGATGCGAAGTGATTAATTAAAATTTGCCGACAAAACGTTTTCATCTTTTTTTTCTCGCATCTCTATTTTCTACTGGAGGTGTTATTGAATACCGTTGCAAAAGAAAAGTGTAAGGTTTTTAGTTAGATTAGCTTCGATGGCAAACCGGTTGATCTTATGTCTTTAAGATTTAACCTTCACAACCATCTTGTGACCTACATAAATAAAGAACCTTTCTAGGAGTTAGGAAACACTACAACTCGAGCACTGTTTATCAATTGTGTACTTCGTTATGCATCTTTTTTAAAAAAATTAATTACGAATCGATCTGAGCTATGTCCAAAGACCAAAGCAAGTATTCAAAGACCGGATTATCTTTGATTCTATGATTGAAATCGTTTTTAACTAGGCATCGTTGGGTGAACACGGTTAGCAAAATACCGCAATAATCCTACAACTTTGCTAACAGATTGGTGCAATCATTTTTAACGAGGATGATAACGCTATTGCTCATAATTGCACCAAATTCCAGATCTGCTAAATAATCGAGCAGTATTTCGATTTTTATGATCCTATAATTAGTGGACCTTTCAATTAAATTTAAATCGGCTTAATTCCCGTTTTCATTTCTCTTGACCTTGACCTGCATCCGGGAAAATAGTAGTGTACTAGGACTCTAATACAACTCTGATGAAGAGCTGATTCTGAGTAGTATAGCATTTTTCCCACCTTTCGAAATGTGGCAGCAAACTAATGCATGTTGCAGTCTTAGCTATAGTTTTTGGGGAATCCGCTTGCTAAGGGCAGATAAGAGTGTATATGTATCAGTAAGACAAATATTACGAGTTTCGTAAATTCTGACAGGAAGGTTCAGGAAAAAACCACATTTCCAGCACTTTCAAGTATTGTACGCGCTTATCCCCCATTTAGCTGTCGAAGGATATAACGAACTAGAGAAAGAATGCACTGAAAAGCTTTTCTTGCCAATCTTACACAGTTTATAAATTTAATTTTCGAAATTTGTCCAGGATAAGGTCAACCTTATATAATTTCTTAAAAATGTAATATAAGTAAGCACGACGTCCTATTATCCTAAGCGGTCTTTTAGTTATTAAAACGTAAAAGAAGTTAATTGCGTATAGAGTTGGTTTTATAAAGCAACTTGTCGATGATCTAAACAAGAGGTTTTAGTAATTTTTGTCTTGCTTATGTGTTCCATATGAATATCGACTTAACCTACCGCAACGTTGTTGAAATGACAAAGAGCGTGAAAGAGCATAAAATTTTATAATCTGCAATATTATAAAAGAAATCGTTTCACCTAACTTAGCAAGCCTTCGACAACATATGAAAATTGAGCGGAAATCAGTAATGGGCGTTTGTTCAATACGCGTCAGCCTGAGAAATCTACAAAACGTGAAACCCGACATTGAAGACAACACAATAAATATTGAGCCCCGAGATAAAACGAATACGAGCATTGCAGCCATATATAAGCGTATGCATAAAAACGAATCTCGGATTTATTAATAAGAGCGCAGTACACAGTATAATAATTGCAAAAACAATAGCAACCGTTACTGCGTAATAAAAGCATCACCAACAACAAAATAAAGTCCAAAGTCTAACGGCACTTTTGTTCGGGGAATTCCTTTCTGTTCGTGTATAGCGTCGTAACGTATGCATTCATATTATAAGCGCAAGAGGGGCGGGCGGTTGGCAAAAAAGAAAAAAAAAAAAAAAAAAAAGAAAGATTCCAATTGCACATATGTGTACGACAACGATTCGTATAATTTGGCACAAACCCAGACGATAGACGAGACGTAGTTTAACACCAGTATAACGGTTCTACTTACGGGTGTTACGGAAGAGCGGACCACACAAGCACCTCACACGAAACATAAGTCGTATGTAATCCCAAGCCATATAAAAATCGAATACCAGAGCGATAAGGAATAATAACGACAGAGAGAGAGAGAGAGAGAGAGAGAGAGAGAGAGACAGAAAGGGAGAGAAGGAGAGAACGAGAAAGAGAGATCAAAGCTAGATACGTCTTCCAGAAGAGAGTTGACTGCATGCAGTCAAGAGAGCCTTGCTCCAAATATCCACATTATTCCGGTCTGCTAAGAGATTTGTTTTTACAATTTATACGCAGACGCCTGCAAAACAGAGAATATATTTTCGCTCATTTGGACCTACATATGCATGAATCTATATAAAAATACATGTGATTGTGTGCACATGTAGGCAATCATTCAAATAATGGAATGAGGCCGACTGTCTGTAAAGTGGCAAGCAGCTCACTACCACTACTACTACTACTATTTCTTATTTACTATACACTATCAACGCTACTATGGTTTTGCGACAGACAAGAGTTTATTGTTCCAGTGACTGTGGCCAAGCGATAGTCGGCAGCGGTGTTGATGCAAAGATATCACCAACTCAACGCTGGGAGGGTGCTAAGGCGCCGACGCATCTAACGCAACATACATGTGCATACACATCAATAACGGACCAAAGAACAAAAAAAAAACACCGTCCTTTTTGCCAAACATCTGTACCGCGTGTTATAATATTATCCAAGCCCAGTTTCTATACCGTTAATTTGGCTTCTGTGTGCTTTTACGACTCATTCCGTCATTGCAACATTGTCTGCGCCTTCTCTATGCATTTGTATTTGGTATCAAATAAATATGTGCGTGTATATATAAACTCAGTCTGTCTGCTGTTTTCAGTTTAGCTGCAGTCAACAGCAGCATCGGCATTTCCTTCGTTCTGATTTGTATATTGTTACACAGCGCAATGACTGTTTGAATATTCGTTTTTATTTGAAAAGAGCATAAGGTGACCAGATACGTAAATTCAACTTAATTATATTGATTAAAGAAATTACGATCTTGCGGAAGACCTTGGGCTTTATTATTTTAAAACTGATGAAAATCTTATAGATGGGCAAAGACAACAATTATTTATATGAATTTGCGTAATACAACTGTTTATTTATTTCCCAGCACCTTCTCACGGAAGTCCCGTAGTTGGTCCAAATTTGCAAAAATGCATTTTCTTGTCAAGGACCATATTACTCCTTCTCCACATTTGTCATAGAAAACGCTTATATTTATCACAAGAATATGTATATGGAATAGGATCCCCAAGGGGATCCAAATTTAGAGCGGTTGATTTTGATGCCAAAGCGGTTGATTTTTATCATAAAATATTAAAAATTAAGTACTTTTTCGATATAAAAACGCACGAGCGGTTGAATGTGAGTGGGTTCGAAAAATGAGTCCCTTCGAATCAAATTGTCCATAAGAATTGATCACTCAGGGATTTTTGTCGGGAAATTTTGAAAAGTGGATATTTTTCGCATAACGATTTTCTTTGAAATAAGGCTTTATATGGGGAGTTGTCGTAACAATACAATACATTCTCTCCAATAGGGATCGTCAACAGGGCAGTGCGATTAATCTTGTGAAAATACATTCAACCCGTAAGTTGCAAAGAACACAACATTGACGGACGAGGATAAATTGATTCAGGATCATTGTCTGAAGGTGGATTTATCTTAAACTATCCTGAATGTCACATACGTCGGTATGCATTGAAAACCGCCTCATCAGTGTGAATAACAGAGAAGACTAAGCAGAACTAACTTAGTCATGTCGGCACGTCCGTCTCCCTGCTGAAATTATCCAACCACTAACTGTGAGACAATATTTGATTGTGCAAAAAAGCGAAGAGACTTTCATTGCGCATATATCATGCACTTCATGCATTTTAACTCATATTATATACAAGAACAAGTAAATAATTTTTTAAAGTCAAAGTCGTGCTCCTGTATTCCGCGTTACTTGTATACGCTTAAAATTCGTTTAAATAAAACTTGAAAATTAAGCCGAATGACTGGAACAAGACACTGATGTCGCAACGTAAGGAAACGAAAAATTGAAAATGTCCTTTCCTCTGTCAGGTTTACTAATCATGCGCAGATCGACAAAGTGATCGTCATTATAGTCGACAACATTTGATGGCTGCCTTCCCTATGAATTTTTAAAGGAAGATAAGCGATAAGCAACCGCGTTACGATATTTTTACTATATTAACCAATTTTACGAACGCAGATACTATTTTCTTTTATGGCACCAAAAATTTTGGCAAACGTTCTTTGTTATTCTTGTTGGTAAGATAATGGAAACGTGAAATTTTGTTTTTATACTTGAACCCTACACTGACTGCGGTAAGGACGAAGCAAATTTGTGCCGACTGAAGTTTTTTATACCAATCCATCAAAATTATTTTCCGAGCCGATTCAACAATGACTGTTCACCCATCTCTCCGGTGAATGTCTGATATATGTTCAATCTAGAAGTCACAAATTTCGAGACAAAAGAAAAGCATTGCGCTTGTGAATCAGTTCCGACACGAAGGCATTATATAAAACCTGCTTCCATTTCAATGTTTCTCGACAAAAGTCATTGAAAAATAGTATTTTGACTTTAGTAAAAGGAGGAAGAGCTGTTCACAAAGCGCATACGCAAGGTTGTCAAGAATTTGGATTCTTAGGCGCCTTGAAAATTGCGTTACCAAGGAACTGGTTCCAAGCACTTCAACAATCACTTGAGATAACTTCAATATTCAACTAGCAACTATTTCAAAACTTGTATACGAAGATAACCTTCACCTTGTCGCCTTGTTACGATAATTTCATGCATACACTCGTCATAGAATCGAATGAATGAAAATTATTTACTAAAGCAACGTAAAAAGAAATTTTTCGGGACAAATTTTTTGGCTTTCAGGAGTTTTTATTGCATTCGTACTTCGTTCGTACTCCCACAACGACTTCTTTCATGAAAATAGCGAATGGGTCAAGGGCGGAAAAAGGTTTCTTCTCCTTTTATTAGCATATTTGATAATATATCGTATTTTGATAATATCGTAATTGCTTTTAAGAAACTTCGGGTCTCCTTTTTCTGTTCATTGACAAGTACCGTTTTTGACTTTTAACTACAATCTTATGCTACCTCTCACAATCACTTCACTCATACCGTAAATATACTTAACAGAGTTTGTCTATATGCGTTTACATCAAAGTTTGTTAGGAAAAACTTACAACAACAAGTAAAACATGAACATGGGAAAAAGTCATGAAAAACTAAACAGCGCTGTCAGCATTCAGTACAACACTGAAAAATTGCTTTCTCTGCCCATCTGTTATTTTGTTCTTATTCTACATTTTTTTTTCTATTTTCTTTTTTTTTTTTTTTCTTTCCAAAGCTAACAATCAGCCGACCAAGCACCAATGCAGCAGCAGCAACAGCGGTCGCATGGCATGAAACAAGCAGAACGGCAGGCTGCACATTTTCAAACAAGCACAGCCAGCACAGACACTATTCTCGTTGAGTAAGCTTAAGTTGTAGTTTGGCATACAAACATTTCAGTTAAAACGGAACTTTCACAAGAAACGGTGGTTTAAACAAATGCTTGTCTGACTTTAAAATACATTTACAGCTGCTGTTGTGCTAATACGCTTGTGATACCTGATTTATTAAGTGACCAGAGTAGTAGTAACCGCTTGACTATAAGCGCAAATACAGTGACTATGCGTGCGTGTTTGTGTTTGTTTTCGTATGTGCATTAAAGTGAAGATATTCTCGAACGGATGGATGGATGAATGATTTAGAGTTATATACTTAGTACGTCTGCGGCTGGTTTAAGAATAACGTTAACAACATTCTAGCAAAAAGGAAAAAAGAAAAAAAAAAATTTTTTTTTTTCTTATTTTATTTTATTTTTTTTTGATTTTGGAAAGAAAGAAAAATCTGGCAGTTAAACTATGAACGTTAAAGATGAATATGTCGGTGCGTGTGCGTGTGTATGAGTGTGAAATTCCATACGTTTATGTTATTGTTAACGTCTGACTTTTGAATCAGCTGAGCTTATTCATTCGAAAGCATAAGCATGCATGACAGCTTACACACGTCTCTTTTTTTTGTTTTTTTAAAAACATTTTTCAAATATTTTATTATGTGATTAAAGAAAATTTTTATTTTTTTTTTTGTTTTTTTTTTTTGTATTTTTTTGGTTTCGTCAAGAACATTAAAACTTTTTCACGTTATTATAATCGTTTCTCGTGTGGTAAACTCTACGTGTTCTTACTAACTTGATATTTTATAGCTTATTCGCATGATGTTCGCCGTACAACTCAATCATATGTCTAACGGTCGTTGAACGTCGCGGTTTATTGCTTAAACCACGTAACTGCAACCAGACGCGGAAACATTCAGCACAAAACGCTAAAAGAGTATAAAAAATAAATAAATAAATAAATAAATAAATAAATAAAAAATTGAAATTAAAATACAGAAAAACAGAAAAACAGAAAATCTTACACAATACAACACAAATTTAAGAGATTTGCCAAACATTGTTACCGATGTCCTTATATGTCGGACATTACTAACAAACCATGATTTATGAACAGTTAGCAAATTCATTTAATAATTACGAGGCCAGTTTTAATGCACACAACTTACACTTACAACTGCCACTGGTATTGAAATGAAATTTTATTAGAGAAAAAACGAAAAAACAAACAAAAAAAATTTTCCAAAAAAAATTAAACTCACGCACACGCAAAGTTTCTCACAAATTATTTATGTTCGTGCATGCATACTGTTTGCCAACCACAACCGGACATTTGAATGATTGCTTGCCAGCCTGCCTACCTACATAGCTAGCTAGCTACCTTACAATCTAACTAACTATACTAAAATTGTGTTAACTCTGTCAAAAGTTTGTCACAAAAGTGTCAACTACTTGAGTGCTTTAGTCTCGCCTACAAACGTTTATATTTCAAACTCTCTGTTTTTCGTAAAGTGCGATGAAAACGGTTATTATGATGATGGTGCGACGATTTAAACTTTTTACAAAATTTTCATTATCTTAACTAAACTAAAGATTTTTTGAATTCATTTAACATGAAAAACTATTGAAATGAAATTTAAAAACAAAAAAAAAAAAAAAAAAAAAATACATCTCAAAGGACCTTAAGAGTTAGCTTTAAAACTGAGGTAAGTTTATAAATTCATAAAGTAATGAAAAATATATATTTTCCTATAAATAAGTCAGCTCATCCTTAATCCACGTATACATATGTAAATATATAGGACAGCACAAAATGTATCGTATGTTGAAGAAATTTATTCTTACCATCGATAGTTGGGATCATTTTGTCATTTCCGTTATGTGCTATTATGACATACATAATGACCAGCCCGTTATTCACATTCGAAACAACTATCTTGTACTTTTGAACCGATCTGGCAAAAAATACCTTAAGTTCGTTCATCCAATTGTTCTTGAAAAACCGATCTAGAAATTCTAAAGGAGAAAATATCTGTTTTGATAAAGACCTCATTCCGCTTACGAACGCGACCGGAATATCATAAGATGACATATAGTTAAGACGTAAAATGAAAATCGCCAGATTGATTATGAATCATGACTAATTTATATCTTATGATAGATCTGTAAAAGTGTGCATGAAAAGTAAAAGTAAAAAACAATCGGGTCGACCCATTAACGTGATCAGACAACTGCAATTTTCATGCCTTTACACGAAGCGGTAGATATTCAAGCTTCGCCTTCCGCGAATACAGCTTTCATGTTCTCTCTTTGCGATATGAATTTGATCGGTCCATCGACAAGGCCACAATTTCGACTTTCATGTTTGCGCACGAGTTGGTTAATATTCGAGCTTCGATTCGAAGAAGTATACCTTCAATTTTCATCTACGTATTTTATGAATCCGATCGAACAACCATCGACAAAGCCAGATTTCGAATTTTCGTGTTGTTGCCTAAAGTGGCAGCTATTTGAACTTCATCCTTGGGAAAATATAAGCGCCGATCCGATAGATCCGATCGATCCATCGACAAGACCGCAACTGCGGCTTTGTGTATCGTTGTACGAGATGATGGATATTCGAGCTTTCACTCTCAATGTCTATGACATTAACATGTGACGGTTAATGTGTGAAGAAAATACGGATGTAGTAAAAAAATTATGTATTCCTAAAGTGATACGTTCAAGATTCCCGCAATCAACCAGAAAAGAAATGTGTCGTGAAATTTTAATTTTTTCCTTATATCTAGCGGGATGCTGGATATATTTAACGCATAGATTTTTCGAAAGTTAGCAGCTTGGAGAAAAAGTGCAAGCGTTTTTCCACATTCACGAAGTAATCTCTTGCTCCTTCATAAAGGAAATTTTTCATCGATAGAAACCATCGTACATATCAGATTTGCAAGGGAAAAATATCGATCTTGAAAGCTTTCTTTGGTAATCTCTCAAAAAATGTTGTTGCTGTAAATATCTTCTTTTTTTTAGTTCCTCCTTCTATTTATCCTTTAGGTAGTAGACCCGATCCCGATCAACCGATTCCTGGTGCGTTAGTCCGCGGGCACAAAAAATTTTTAAAAATTCAAAATATTCATAAAAAAAACTAAAACCTAAAAACCTCTGTAACGGTACAGTTAGTTCACAATTTAAGCCGTAATTTCGAGTAATCTTAGACCAGGATAAACATTTCTGCTATACGCCGGGATTACCGATTAAGTAAGAAGATTACAATTTAGAAATTTTTTCTTCCTCAAAAGAACAAACCTTGGACAATGCACCCACCAGGCGCGAAGAGATTTTGTAACCTATTACGAAATCGTGTAGGGCCCCAATGAAATATATTTAACTTTTATATAGAAACACCTACGGATTCCGATTAAGATGATTGCTAAAGATGAAGTCATCAGTTCAAGGTCCTATAAGTACAATTTTTGTTTGAAAAAAAAAAAAACGAAACACGACACATTTCGGTCTGGTTGCAAATAATTGAAAATTTTCGAACAGATTTTTCGTATGATCTCAGTAAGGATTTTACTTTGATCACACAACAATGTCGCGATGATTTCACAAAATTCAATTGAAATTGAATTTTTTCACAAAATTTGGAAATGAATTTTAGACTTTTATCTAAGAAGTTTAACAAAAAAAATCTTGTGCGTTGTGCTCTGCAATGCTCTAAGAAAATGTAATTATGTAAGTTTTTTTGCTCATTGCTTAGAATTTATTATATGTGAAGTTCCGTCAAATATGGTAACTGGTTGGACTTTAATTAAAATTAGTTAAAATTATTTGTACATAGAAACCAGATATTGCTTTGTATCAAATGATTGCATTTTATAGAGAAGACGAGAAGAAGAGTAGAGAAGAGAGTAATGCTCTTCTGCTCGCATAATCCTACCAAAAGGACTATAATAAAATAATTGTTTGTAAAATGTTTTTTGTCTCATATAATCATCCCGACGTCTGAAGATTGGGATTGAAGTAAATCCTAATATTTTCCACGCTTGCCCTTAGTTGGTTAAATAATATTCGTTCAAATTGTAGATCAAGTAAAAGCTAATTATATAGAAATCATTACGTCATGATAACAATTAATGTTGCTTAGGTTGAATTGTATTATTCCCAAAATATTTTTCAATTGAAAACATTTATTATATTTTTAAAAATTTTATACCCATCGAAGGCACGGCCATCGAGATCGGTGATTCTTTAAAATATTTGCTTACATATATTCCTGATTAGCATTAATATCTGAGTCTGCCTTAGTAAGTTAATAATCTTATAGATTTCCGTACTTCTTTCGGATCCTCACTATGTGTATTTGTATGCACTCATAGGGGACATCGCCTGAGCAATTGGCAAAAAGATTTTTACCTGAGCTTATTCGCAAAGAAAATAGAAAATAAATAAATTTCATCTCTCGTCTATCTTTCAGTTTCAAAGTTGTTGGGTCTTTAATTAATAGCTTCGAGTGTTTCTCCTTGAATTTTTGCCCAACCCTTAACTCTTTTTATACAACCACATTTGGAAATGACTTTTACTATGCAAACGTATTTGCTTAAAAAAAAAACTGAAGGAAGGAAAAATGTAAGATATAAAATTCACTCCCTTTAATATAAAAATCCCTCCGGCCTTTTGGATGAAAAAATTCAAGGTCAATTCCAAAATTCTGGGATATGTGCAAATCTCCCTAGAATAACAATCTCCCCCCGATTTTTTTTAAATGAACCACTTTTTTTATGTAACGTTCGGAGCAAAGGGGTTAATATAGTCTCCGTAACAAATTCGAAAACAGACTGTATTGGACTATATGTGTACTAGGATTTTCCAGACATAATAATATATGGAAGACGGGGCGGATATTAAAGTGCTGCGAAATCGGAGAAATATTTCATTCGCAACCAAAATAATATGTACACGATACCGGAAGGCATTGATAAACTGAGTGAACGGATTCGTGGCGAATGTCCCAAGAAAAATAATGCACAACTTAGTAAGAAATCGTGACAAAGGTTTCGACTCAAGCCTAACATCATTTTTTGCTTTTTTAACAGTGCCAAAGTTCCAAACAATTAGTACAATTTTTTAATGATCGCTTTAAAAATGTGCTTTTAATCTTCAATCAACATGCACAGTAAACCCATTCATTCAGCGTGAAAAGTAACGGCTGACAACTTTCATTGCATGGAAAAATATATTTTGGAGACAAAATAATAAATGTTCACACATACGAATTCAATTAAATCCCAGTTCCCCTAAAGACTTCTTAGATGACTTTCTCCGTCGTACATATATTTTTTAATCTTACTGTAAATATTATAAATTATAGTATTTATTAAAAAAAACAAAAAAATTAAAAAAACTCTTCTGATCATCAAACAGATGTCAAATAAAGTCACACACATTGAAAGGGAGCGTGCTTATCTTCATTCATTCAGGTTTGAATTCTTTCGTATAAGTTTTTCTGATGTTTTTTTTTTCATGCATAAATTTTATGAATGGTAGCACAGGCATCCTATTTGCTGTTTGCGGTTGTTATCAATGAGCATAGAATAGGAGTTGTACGTAACCGTTTTCATTCATTGACCCATTCATTTGTTAGAAAATCAAATTTGAAACTTTGTATTAGCCTCATGTTCCAGAGAATGTTACTGAACTCCTCTCTTTTCATACACTTTGCTTTGCCTTGCACATTCAACCCACGGCTGTGGCACTATAATCTTTTTGATGGATCTTCTATAGCCTAAAATCTTAAGATGATAAAAAAAATTAAAGTTTAGGTTTTCCAAATTTTTTTGGAGTTTAGTGGATTTGCTTGCATTGGAAAGTCGCCTCCATTTTTTTAAACTTTACTAAAATATATTGTATCATGCTTGTGTCTGCTACTTCAGTTATTGCAGAATTACAAAAGAAATCAGAAAATGCTTAAATCGTTTCAACGGACTGCGGACTTTCATGTACGTGGTTCCGGAGATTGCAAAGGCAATACTAGTGTTACTCAAACCTTCTTACGCATCTTTTTGCGGAGGACAAAAAAAATGTAGAAACTAAGTTAAAGCTTTAACTTTAAGCCCAGCTAACCCATCCTCTCTCTCCCTGTGTTATTTAAGTAAAAAAAAAAAGATTTCTTAGTTTCACAATTCCCCTAAGAAGGGTTTTTGAAGCAGTTATCGCCTTATATATGAAAGAGCGTTTGGTTTGTTGAATATCTTTTTATTCATATATCAATATCGGGAGCAAATGCTAAACTCTCTCGGATCGTTTTTTTTTTAAGTCTTATGTGGGAGCATATTTTAGGCTTTAGTCATTTTAACTTAAGTAAAAAGAAGGCTTTCGCTTTCTTTTCTTTGTTCTTCTTTTTTTCTTTTTTTCTTTTTAGTTAAGTTTCACTTATATGTTATCAGTGCTTCAGTTCGTAGATCAAGGCTTATCAAAAAACAGCTTAGAAAGAAAGATCGTTTTTTTTTTTTAAATTTTAGAAAAAATTTAAAAGAAAGTATATTTTCTATATTATCATCGCTTGTGTAAACCTTTCACCTCATTAGAGTATAAGTTATGCTAAAATTGTCTTTTCGTTAGCAAAGAATCTAATGAAAATGTTTTGTCGTTTTTTTTTTTCTTTTTTTTTTTTTGCTATAAAATGGTTCACATGGCACCCAGTAAGAAAGAAAGATAGGATGAAAGTGTGTTTCTGATTTATAGAAGTCTATGAAAGCCTATGGCCTGAAGGATAGAATTTTCAAACAGTCCCGGTCATGCTGATAACTGCCGGTTACCACAATTGACGATGTGTTGTGTATAAATGGTGTTAGGAGTGCGTAAATTGAACGGTAGATTCATGATATCACTCACACAATGTACGTTTAACGACTCACTTTAAACGATCTTGAAGTCTTTTTTTTAATATAAATATTTTTACTAATATCGACGCCATCGTTTACTCCATGTTTAATAAGCATTTAAAAAAATTTCTCGAGTTTCACTGCAGAATATTTTTACGATGCTGAGGTTAAAATTTTAAGTCAGTCAGGTTGAGAGTTAAGCCATATTAAAAGTATTGGCAAGAAGGTCTTCTAAAAAAACGGCTGCTACACTGCAGCTTTGTCTTTAAATAATTTTGAAAAAAAATGTTGAAGTATCTTAAAAAATGCACAAAGGTGTCTGTCCACAAATGTTTTCGAGAAAATTACGCATCACTTTTCAAACACAAGGTGCAAGGTATTCTACCTTAATAGGAGAAGCTGAAATCATAGCGAATTATTATATAATGAAAAAAAAAAAAAAACAATAGGGAAAACCGAAAAGCATTGCATTCACAAAAACGAAACAATGTCCTCACGAAATGTAGAATTTTATTCAATGTTATTGTGGCGAAGAAATTCAAATCGAAGGAAAGCGCTTAGCAATAAGCGAGAAGAAACTTAATAAAATTCAACAATCAATTGCTATAAATAAGTTTGATACCAATTTTAAAAGCAGCCACATTCCAAACGAGCAATGACTTCTTCACTTACCGCAAATTAAAACTTCTTGTGTTGTTTCTTAGTTTCTTTATTTCTTATTCTCAGACTTAAATGTGGAAGCGACAGTCGAGAAGACAAACGGTCACTGTTAAATCATTTCAGTATATACATTAACAAAATAGACAACGTGTGTATGGACTCCGATCCGTCCACAGTTAGCAAGGAAATGAAAAAAGCAAAGTAAATCATTAATAAGTACACACAGATACACAGATGCAAATAAAAATAATTTACGCAGAAATTATTGCAAATTATAAATCTATAGAAATAAAACAAGCAAATAAGGAAAGAAACTCACTCACATACGCAAAGGAATTTAATACATTTAACACTCTTCACTTGGCGTTCATTTGGTATCCGTAACTGAAGTTTATTAACTAGAACAGTTCTTGGCATAAACTTGTCAACTAAACAGATAATCGCATATAAATTCCTTTATGTCATACGGTCAATAACATTTACCACCTCTGCAGGCGATGATATACAGGTATATATATACAGGTATATATATACATAAGAGAGTATACACGTCTCTACGCACATGTTTTAAGTAAACAGTGTAAAGTTACTGTTATTTAAGCCAATTCATTGACTTGTGTAGCCACATGAGTAGTGATTATCTTTTATAAATATCACCACATCTTCCTTAACATCGTCATCGTCATCATCGTCTATAACCAAAGTTAACAGTTGTTGCCGTTTGTCATTGCTATCGTCGTTGTCGTTGTCGTTGTCGTTGTCGTTATCGTCGTCGCCACCGTTACCGACTCATCATCGAGTTACCCAATGTGACTCGAACTAACAAAAATGTCTTTTGAAAACGCACACACACGCATACCCACACACACACATACCCACACACACACACTCACAATCAACCGCAACGTCAAGAGTTATTTGTCTAAATGACTGTTTGTATGTTCGTTCCATCTTTTGTTTGTAGCGCATTTCTTTTCTATACTTCATGAACACACTTATAAACCCATTCATACATACGTACATATATATACTTTACATCTGAAACGATGAATAATGTATAGTTTATGGGAGAGGAAAGCAAGTATGTAAGCAGGTGTGGCTGTATTTTTTTTTTTTTTTAATTTTTTAATTTAAGAGAATCTTCTTGCTTCGAATCCGTAGAGAAAATAAAAAAAAAAAAAACTTTCTTTTGTGTTTTTTTTGTTTTTCCTTTTTCTTTGCTGCTGATTGTTATCATCAATTCGATTTCTTTACGTGAATACAACTGTTAAGCATACTCCAACAATCTCTTCAAGTTTCTATAGGCAAAGAAAAGAAAAAAAGCAAATCTTCAGAAAAAGTTTCGTCAACAATTGTTAACTTGACTTTTGCCAGTTAAATTCAAAATTATAGCGAACATTATTGATTGAAATATACCGACCAATGGTATTAAAAGAAAGCAAAAGTTTGCCATACTTTCCATAAAATATTCGAAATGAGCGAATATTTGCGAAATAAAGTTTTTGATTATTTATTATGAGACCAAATTTATTTAATCAGATCGCTGCTTTTTTTTTTTTTTCTTTTTTAAAGACTACAAAGAAGTATAATATAATGGGGAACTTATTTTCATGAATTCGTGTGATCAGAAACATTCGGGAATTAAAAGTGGAATTTTTTTTTTTATACTCAATGAATAATTTGAAATTTCTGTCGCTGCATATGTAGGAATACGATAGCGATCATGGTATATCTAAATAATGTTCGTCCATCTGTCCATCCCTTTTTCATGTTGGTTAGCTTATTGATTCTGATATTATTACTATGACTACAATTTATATAAACTAAAGGAAGAAATTTTTGAACAAGTCAAGACAGGAATAAGACCTATTTTTAATAGAATCAAAAGCGTGTGGCCTCGTTATAGGCGTGAAAAATATGGCATTTACTATATAATTTGTTTCGAGGCATTATCTGCTACCGAGTTTTTACTCAAAGGTTCTGGGTTAAAATGCAAGCTAACTAAAGTTGATTGGGAATTTTTCGAATTTTAATTTGGAAATTTACAGAGTTTTTTCTTTAGTGACATCCAATTCCTCCGCTGTAAGGTAAGATGTTTTACCTTTTGTCATGAATTTCACGAACCTACCGATTTCGTATATATTTTCTTTAATTTTGAAGCTAAAAAAAATTAAGCCTCTGATTACAATTCTAAAATGGCTTAAAAATAATCGAAAAACATTTTGTGAAACTTTCGCGGGCTCATGAAATGTTTTTCAGATTGATTTCAAACAAGAATTAAGTCAAATTTCATAAGGTTTCCGCATGAGTAGATGACTCGGTTCGAACAGTGACTACTGAGTCAGTGTTCAAATTTCAATACGCCAGAGCATAATTGGTAGCAGTCTAGTTTACTTGGGGAAGGCATAATATTTATCAACCTGCTAGACTGCGGCCACATCCTATCTCTGTCTACTTTTTCAAAAAAAAAAAAACAAATAAATATATATATACATGTATATATTCATTTCTTCATTCATTAGGAATACACAACAATACTGCTCCAGGTTAATAGCATATTCTTGGAAAATAGACCCATAGAATGCATAGAAAGGCACATTGCTCATGATTCTCATTGACAGCCTCTACTAGGTAAGGAAAAGTTAACATAAAAAGCAAACTCTGCGACCATATTTTTGTCTCCTTTTAAATGAAGTTTAAAAACAACTATATATCGAATTTATCCCCTCACAAT
The DNA here is from genome assembly GCA_000688735.1 of Glossina austeni. Taxonomy (NCBI): domain Eukaryota; kingdom Metazoa; phylum Arthropoda; class Insecta; order Diptera; family Glossinidae; genus Glossina; species Glossina austeni. The sequence goes on along the minus strand of KK502744.1, from coordinate 206,928 downwards.
TTCACAACACAACCACACTTAACAAATTTTTAACATTTTAGCAGTCTTTCTTTTGAAGCTTGGGATGACCGCCACACGCAAACCGATTTCTGTGATCAAATTTAAAACTGAACAAAGGTTGCTTTGTGAATTCTTTAATCGTAGCGGTGCATACGTAGATCCGCAAACCTGGACACACCAAGGCTTTAAGTCAAAATATTCCATTCTGGCATGGAAAAGTCGTAATATGTCTCCAAACGAAGTCGCATGCATTTTACTCCTTTTTAAATCTGCAGAAACTAAGCTACACTTCCGCGACCAAAGTTTAAAATTGTCGCAATTAGTTATTTTTGCCTATAAATAGAGAAAAATATGCTTTTCTTGTTATCTCGGATGAGACCAATGTTTTATAAAATTTCTAATGTTTATTACGTTAGTAGTTTTTGTGGTTCGAATCTAATGCGGAAACATGTGAACTAACAACTTTAAGGCAATTTTCTCTAGCTATTAGTTGTCAATAGCGACGTTATGACGGCGGGTAATGTACACATAAATTCTTCAGAATTTTCTTTAAGGGGGCGGCCGAGATTAAGACTTTGAATACTGTGTGAAAGTCACATTATTACCCATCCGTCAATTGTTTACTCGTTCTCTGTCCAATCGCATATTTATTCTCTACACCACTTGCAAGACAAAGGTGCTTTGAATTTGGGCGGATGTGTAGAATGGCCAGAAAGACTTCTGCTAGAGACAAAATCACTTTCTGAATCGAACTTTTGATGAAATTTTGTACACCAAGCCGTTTTAATCCACGAACGAACTATTGAAAATTGCTCTCCATGTATAGCCTTAGCTTCGTTTCTCAAATATTGCTAACGATTGTGGAGAAACTATCTTGACCTTGTAGACTAATCATGACATAATTGAGTTGAATTTATATTTGTTTCCATTTCATTGAGTTTCCGAGAGATCCTATAAGATTTTCATATATCACCTAAAGCCAAATGTGTAACATTCTGCATCTATCATAAAATATAATAAATAGCACGGGATGTATAGAAAAACTAAAGCAAATAAAAATTTGAATTTATGAACGCGCAAAATTTCACTGTGTTTTCGTTCTTCTAAACACAACCAACCAGGAAAAAGTAGCAAAGATTGGATCGATATTTGCCGTTGCTATCAAGTTATCCACAGTAAAGTATAAATTGACTGACAAGAGCGCCAAGTATTGAATGAAATTTTAACTAAACAACGTTGTTTACCTTTCATTTCTGATTTGCGATAAGGACTTGAAAGTAAACGTCTGCGTTAAACTAAAAAGTTGGCAAAATAGGTGCTCAAGTGGTGCTCAAGAGTAAAAAGTGCCACCGAGGCTTGAGCGATTTCGGGTGAGTAGGGTGACAAATCGAACTATTTATTGGACAATCTGTCGATTGTCGATGAGACCTGAGCTGCTACTGAATCGCAATTCAGCTTCTGGTTAGAAAAAGGCATAAGTTTAAAGTACCAAGATGCCATTCAGAAGGATTATCAAAGATTAGAAAGTGCACTGTAATGCAATTAATTAATTATTAAAGTTTATATCAAGAAAGTAAAAGGGAATAAAATTGTTTGATCCTTGCACTAGTACTTGTACTTAAATCTTTATATATTAAAATAAACATCAAAGTTTAATTTTTTCAATTTTTAACTATCGAGGTCATGGCCCTTGGCGAATTACGCTCATTTCAAATCTTTGTTGTTTAGATGTAACCTGAAAACATTTGCATTAGGTTCCAGTTTTGTATCTTAACGCTCGCCATTAAAAGAAAAAAGGAAAAGAAAAACAAAGGACAGAGGGATGGATGGAAAAGTGCACATTGAAGGCAACATTGACTTAATCTTAAGCAAAGAATTGCTTTTGACTGTGATCTAAGGATATTTAATTCATACCTTATATATGTGTTACAACCCGAACGACAATGCAAGTATATTTTAGGTCTTTGGCAATGGATATAGAAATTAAAAATTTTCTTATTCACACATTTTATAAGCATGATGACGATTTCTAACCTATATTTATAATCATAACCCAATCTCATAAGCATGCATACTATATGCATATATATATATATATATATATAAGCAGTCACAATATTCATTTATATGTGCATGCATATGTCCCAATATCAGGTAGACCGTTATAGTGTAACAAATGCACACATACATGCAGAGAGAAAGAAAACATAGAGAGTTAAACGGACGTATGTACAATCGAAGACAAGATTTACGGCGTTTTACGACAACATTCCTAGTCAACTAAATGTCGAAATAGTTGAGAAATGCGAAAACATGTATTAACTGAATATCAAATAGCAGTTAACTGTGTTGTGTTGTCTACGGTTACACTAACCAACACGACGACAACAACAACAACAACAACAACAACAACAACAACAATAAGAACAAGAAAAGAAAATAGAAAAGAAAAAGCAAAAATTCTAAACGCAAAATGAAATAAAAACAATAATAATAACAACAATAAGAAGAAAATGGCTCTTTATGTGTACTAAACAGCTTAACCACATTTTTTCTACTGCAACATTTTCAAGTAATGCGAAGAGAAAACGCAAAGAAACATTAAAATAAAATGAAAAGAAAGCCGAGATACCGTATTGAAACCTGAGTTATACGCAATTGTTGTTGTTGTTTTTGTTGTTGTTGTTGTTTTTGTTTTTTTAGTTGGTACGATTGTTGGTAGATTCGACGGGCGGTTGTTTGGTATGCATAAGTAAGAGGAGAATGAGAAATCAACTCTCACACATACATATAACATACATATGTATATATATAAACAAAGCCCACCTACCCGCTTATCGTCGACCCCCTCATCGATGGTAGCGCAACCATCGAAGAAACAACAATAATAACAACACAAACATAAACGAAACATAGAAAACAATTTAATATCATCAGCACCATTCCAGCATTCTTTCAGTCGGTACAACGACCTCGACTTTGATTTGCAATTGTATGAAAAACACCAACAACAATTAAGCCCCACATTACGGTCAATGTAAGGCAGGGTAAGACAAAATGCGGAGAAAGAAATATACGAAGAGTGACCGAGAAAGAAAGAGAGAGAGAGCGAGAGAGGGAGAGAGGGAGAGAGAGAGGATTAAGAAGAGTATTAGCAAGAGTAAAAGATTATTTAAGAGTAGGCCTGTCTGGCTTAACCTGCTTTTACATTTCTTAGCATATCGTCGTATATGGTAAAAGCTTACATTATTGGCAAACGGCCTTTAAACGACCTACACACTCTCTTGACGTTAACACAAGCAAATGCTTTATTATTATTTTTTTCTTCTTCTATTTCTTGTCTTTGCTCTCTTTCACAATTGATAGTAGCAAAGGCGTAAGAGATGAAGAGAGAAAGAGATTGGAAAGAGAATTATAAACTCTTTCAATGCCAAAATGTAGGAAAGTAGAGCATTTTGTGGAGCCTAGCCGGTTTTAAAGCTTTTTATTTTGTTTTTGTTTCTTTACGAGTCTCTCTCTCTCTCTCTTCCAATTCTCGCAAAAATTGTTGTTGATTTTTGCAATCGTTTGATTTACCGTTTTAGCCGACGACTCTGTGGTTATTCTAGGTCTGTTTGTTTTTTAATTTTTGTTGTTGTTTTTTTTGTTGTTTTTTTTGTTTTTTGTTCCCACAGACTTCGGTTATAGCAATGACTTCGTGCATTAACTCATCATTTCATTTCATTCATTCGTTGGCTGACTGTCTAGTACGGTGGTTCTTATCAAGAGCGCTTTAACTGCTTTCTCTCCTTATTGTCAGAGTATGAGTATGTGTTTGCGTGTGTGTATGCTTGTGTTTAAGCTTAAATAGCAAAAAGAGACGAGTGTTTTTTCTACGCTTTATGAACTTTGCTCGCAAACGTTCGCGTTTCACTAACACAACAGCACTATTACCATCACCACCACCACCACCACCACCACCACCACCACCACCATCACCACCATCAGTACCACTACTACGAACACCACCACCGTCATTGTCACCATGAATCGTAAAACCCTTTGGGAATAGCTGCAGAGTAAGGAGATTTAATTATATATGTTACTCCGCGTATTGATAATCATTCGTGTTTTGCTGCTTTAATACAGCAGTAATACCGTTAGCGGTAAATTAAATAATATTCAATAACAATTCAAATTTTAATAAATACAATATAAAGTGTAATAGAGAAACGCTATCGTCACTTAGTTAAGCATTTTCTACTTATCAACAGCCGCAAAAGCAAAAAGAAATAAAAATAAATCTTAAAGTTGATATCAGTGCTTATGACATATCAAATGACACCGTGACTACGACAACAAAAGCACAGCAATTGACAAGACAAGCGCCTCACTAACACACAGCCAAGCAAACGCCTAAGATGTATATGTGAACTTTAGCTATAAAGATTTCCTGTAAACAGAAACTCAAACATTGTGCACACATCTACAATATATTATCTGCAACAATCTCAGGGTACAATGGCAACAGTGACTACACCAGCACTAGCAGCAGCAGCAGCAGCAGCAGTACTCTAACATCAATACATTTGAAAATTTTTATAAATGTGTGAAAAAATATATTTTTGTGCGTTTTTTTTTTTTTTTATAAATACTGGACTAGCAGACATCCGGTTATTGTTGAACGAAATGGGAAAAAAATTCACAAAAAAAAAAAAACAAAAAAAAAAATTTTTTTT
>KK502744.1:138700-158620 GCA_000688735.1 Glossina austeni | reverse complement strand
AGCCGAGTGAATTAGGGGTAGTAGTAAGCAGTAGTGATAATAAAAGTTAGTCGAAACGGTAATCCTCGGAAAAGTTTGGATAAGATATCTAAGGGAAGTATAGCCTCGTTTTCCATTCTTATTCCTATGGAATAAGCATAACGGGTTTTATATCAATTAGAAACATGTAATCAGGGAAAATAAGAAGAACTTATCCCTATATCTTCTAAAGAGACAAAGTCCTCTTTGGTAAACTTTTGCTCGAAACTCGAAATTCACATTTAAATCTAGTTAATTATGCAGAACATTATTGATAAACAATATGAGACCGAAGCGAAGGGGAAGGGTAATGTCCTTACGACTATACAAACACAAGTATATCATATTGAGATTCAGTTTCGAGTTAAATTATTTGCAACATTATTGATTAATGAGTGAGATATAGAGGACGAAGGAGAAACCATCTTATGCCCCGAGGAAGTAAGAAATGACTTTAAAATAAATAAACATTAGGATGTGTAAAGAAGATATGTTCTGTTAGGGCGATGCATATTTCCAAAGAGAAGAATGCCATTATATTCTGTGGTTTGAAATTTAATTTCAGGTAATCACTTATATTTATATAACGTCCAATGAGTTTACTTAGTGAGCTTCCAGAGCAAAGCATAAAATAAAGTAAAAAAAGTTAAAACGTAAATTCTTAAGTAGAGCACAAAGGCATTTGGAATTTTTCTATTAAAACAACAATTAAATTCTGCTGCAACACATTAACTGCCAAGTTCCCCACTACAGTATATTTACGAAACACGAAATATATTTGAAATATATATATATGTTTTTTTGTTTTAATGAGAGGAAATATATATTTTTCGTAATTATTATATAGATTCAAACAACACACAATGTGCCACAAAAGAAAATTATTTATCACTTATTTTTTGTTGTATAGACAGGTCTACTCTACGTTCTGTCCTATCTACGGGCTCCTTCCAAGAGGTCTCCCAAACAAGATCATCCCACATGCTAAAGAAATTTCATCCGTTCGTCTGTCTTCGTAAGGGTTTCTTTAGTGTAACTGTCTCTGGAGGGTTTGTTGGGCAGAAAATGACAGGACACGTGCGACTGTCCTTTGCGATCTCCGACCTTTTGACAAAAATCCTAGCGAATTTTATTTCTTTATTATTTACGTTGTGCAAAAAAGTGACATTCAGATATTCAGACGAACAATCAATCAATTGACGATCTAGCTTAATATTTATGGTTACACGTAGAAGTTTGATTTAAATCATAAGAGACAAGATACTAGAGAAAATAATAAATTCCAATGTTTTCAGTCTTTAGTAGCGCCCACGTTGGGTGATGGATTTGAAAAGTCCAACCACAGCTGAACGACCCAAGGGTTAAGAGGCTATATAAAATTTATACATTTTTAATCAGTCTAAAATTCTGAATTGATTTAGGCATGTCTGTCCGTATTAGGTTTTTCTGACAGTAAAAATTAAGAGATCGGCTTCAAAATTTTGTAAAAACATTGAAAGTGCAACAAGAAAACACATTGTTCTCTTCTATCGCTAGTCATCCATCCACCTGCCAGTGTTAGATGAACAAAAAGTTAAGTTACAGTTAAAAGTAATTTGTCGTACAAAGGAAATGAAAAATTTCATGTTCATTGTGGGGAGCGCATTATTAAAAATTCGAGCTTCCGGATTAATTTGCCTTCTTTTTAAATCGCTCATTTTATAGTCTATTGAATAAAAAAAAAAAAACACTTCAAAATATTTCATAATTGATAGCCGCACAGCGGAGCTAGTAGTGAAAGCAAGTTCGATCCATTTGCACTATTGCTATGTGCGGGCAAATTGAATTATTTGAAATTTTAAACGTGGCAGGTCTGGCGATTGCCCATGCCTACTTTAAGGTAAAGCCGGTGCCAGGGAGAATCTACGCCCGAGCGGACGGTCGATAAAGTATTAAGGGAAAGGCACATACTTTTAATGCGCATTATTTCCAGAACTGAGCATCAGTGTTGATACAAACCCAATACTTCACTACTACTTTTTACTTCAAGTGGGTGACCTCAGTTTTATTTGTATTCAGCTTTTGAAGTTCTTACGATTTAAAAAATTAATACAGAAAAGTAAACTTTTTCTTGATTAAAGTATCAGAGGGATATTTGACAATGAAACCATTTAAGTGTAGTTAAACAGACCTGCAACAAATATAGTCCCAAAATGCAGTTCACGAGTATATAGTACGTTGATTAGAAATCGCAACTTAGAAATGCTTCCGACCGTTGACGAGTGTACAATGAAAGACCAGAAGTTTCCAATCAACCTTTCAGATGAAAATAAACACAGATCTGTCATTCCAGCTTTTACTTGTTTACTTATGAACCGCTTATGAGTCGCTGCCTTCAAATCCAAAGGAACTTAATAGAAACTGATCGATCTGCCAGATAAGCAACTCACTCAACTCTCTTAAGCATAAGCCTGCCATAAAGCTATGCAAAATTTTTATTGCAAAAAATATTTTTTTGAAAAACAAATTTCGATTCAAAGACTTCAGATCTGCTAAAACTCACTTTGTCGATTTTTCACTTGTTTAACTGAACATCAAAAAAAAAAATAAATAAATAAATAAATAAAAAAAATTTGCCTAAAAATATCTGAAACTTGCGAGTTTCGTTTCCATCCTTTTCGACATTGTATAATATTTTATTATTTTATAAACCGCAACTGTTTTTAATTTATGGCTTTCATTGCGTAACCATTTTGTATTTGTTTATTTATTTAAATATATCTCGAGGAGAGAGAGAGAGAGTACAAAAAAAGAAGAAGTATTTGATCTACTAGCTACGCTGTCATAAATTTGTGTTTTATGTAAAATAGCGAAAAATATTTATATTTTGTACAGGTTACCGTTAACCCAGGGCATGTACACGTTCTTTGCCATTACTTTGCCTCTGAAAGGACAAAAACAACAAAATATAAATATTTTTGTAGTACTCTTGAGACAGGAATGTGGAAAGCGGAAAATTTTAATATATACGAAGGAAAATATATTCAAATTTCCTTTTAAATAAAAGATAAGTGTTTGAAATGAAACTGTAATTGAAAACTCATTCACGTTTCATATCATGGCGAAATATTGCAAGAAAAAATTGGAAATATTAAAAAGAGAAAAACTGCCGTTACTCATGCACAAATCTAAATAAATTTTTTAAGAAAGTGCAAGAGAAGAAAAACGAAAATGCCGATCGGTATTAAAGGATCTTTCGCTTATTTATTTAAACAAATTAAAAAGGGAATGCTTTGCTTATATGAATATTAGTGAGAGTAAGTTTGGTTCTTAACTGTGCCTTGGAGATCTAAAGTTTTGCGGAGAGTTATGCACATATCGATAGAAATCATTTTTTTGTAGCTCATCTAACTTTGAAGAGAGCTCATCTATTTTCATTCCCTATCCGCAGATGTACACTAATAATATATGTAAGAGTTTCGAAAAGAAGATGAATGGAGACACTTAAACCGTTACACCCATCGGAAGTAGAGTTTGTAATGTATACCCTACAAAATGTTTTAAATGCATTATCCAAAGTTTTGAAATGCGAGAGCACCCGATTAGGTGAGGAGAAAGTTTTCGTAGCATTAGTGCAACTATTTTTCATAAAGAAAGCTTTTTGAAAAAGTTTCTTCTTCTTCTAGAAGAACAATGAGGTCTTCTTGCTTCTTAGAAGTATCTGGCATTAGCAAGCAGAAAAAGAAAAGGGAATCGCTCCTGTCAGTATGCTTTGACATAACCGATGTCCCCGTTTGTGACTTTCTTTGCAGTTGAACTATTTTGAAATATAGGCAGTAGGCTGTAGGAAATTCTTTATTGGCACCACCGTTTATATTGAAAAATTCGACCATTTACCCAGTTCTGACTTTCATACAATCCCGATATTACAATAGACTGAAGTCGATGCTGTTAAAAGCCCTGAAGTGGAAGAGAAACTGAAAATATATTGAAATCATTTTATTTTTCTTTTATATAGTAAATGAACGCATTATTATATACAATACAAAAAGAGAAGAGAGGGAGAGAAAAGAAGCGAAATTCTGTCCATTAAAATGTATACATTTTAAACTGATTTAAACTAATCAATCTCACAATTGACAACGTAGTTGAGAAAACACTCAACTATCTGTGGTATCGAAGAAAAATTAAAAATATTCAGATGGCTTGAGGTAATCCTTTGGCATGGTGGCTTAGAATGAATGATGGATTCACATGAAGAAGTCAGGATGCTGTTGCCTAACGTCAGTTATGTTTCAAGTTGCAAGCAACTTGAACAATCAGGTCGATTAAGCTCTTTTCTTGTAAACTAGCAACTTGAACAATCAGGTCGATTAAGCTCTTTTCTTGTAAACTAACATAAGAAATGCCTATTAAAACCTATGAGAAGCAGACAAATATAAACAACTACTACACCTGGTTAGCAAGCAACACATGGTTGATGTAATATAGCCCGTCCGAAAATATGCTTTACATTTTGATCAATTTTCTTATATGAATATATGGGAGTAAAGCACTTTCAAAATACAAGAATATGCTTGTGAACGTCTTCAGAGCTAAGCTGCCTCTAAAATAGTCAATTATTCCCTTCTGGCAAATGTCTCTACATCGATTAAGTATCGATTGCTTTAATTTGCAACACCTTTCCTGCTACTCGTCGCAATCCCATATATCGCAATATCTCTTTATCTATTCAATTCGAGTGCTTTTTCAGGCAATTAATTAAATGAAAAGAACAAAAAGTACTTATTTTAAGTAAATTGAATAAAATAAAACTTATTGGCTATGAGTGAAGTGAAAATCTGTACCACATTTAATATTATGAAGGTAAACTATTCCTACAAAAATATTTTTAATTAGGGAAATTATTTTAGTCGGAAGCCTATAGAAAGTTTTCACGGAACTTTGGCGACCATAACATTTAGGAGTCTTTACCGTGAATTGCTACGCAATATACAAAATGAACAGAAAACAATTTATATTTGCTACGTCATCTTTAGTTTTTGGCTTTCGTACGTATACATGTATAATACAAAATCATAGCGCATATGAACTTGAAAGTGTTGCAAAAATTTAATAAAGTTGTGACGTCATGCAAGAACGTCATTTAACAAAAATTTACTCACACAAATAATGGCAGTTAAATGAGAGGTGATGTCACACCGCTGCTTGTGTTACGTTCACGCAGATAGCAAAAGCCCGTGAGAGATACACTGCCTGTGCAATATTAAAACTTGTATTGAGATCTCTTAGCATTTAGTTTTGGCCTTGTGCTGACTTTTATTTTGGAAATATTTTTTGGCGCTGCTCGGCTAATATTCATGCATATTATTCCGTCTTAGTTCTATATGTGATAGCATAGGTTGCCGTTTAAAGTTTCATCTAAGCTAAGCTTTCCTTTATCTAAGTAATATTACCAGCTACAAAAATGTCATTGAAAATATCCTTGGAAAAAATCCTGAGTAGCATTATTTTCATTTAATAATATCATTTAATAAGCTCCTCTTCAATGATATGAAACAAAAAAAAAAATAAATAAAAGAAAAAACTGTGTCAAATAATTCTGCTTAAACTGAAAAACAAAAACAAACACACATCTAGACCTATGCAACTAAACTACTTGACTGGAATGAAACTCATAAAAAGGAAGAAAAAGTATGTTTGCTATTAAAACATTTTTACTAAAAGGTCTACGAAAGTAATTTGTTTTGCTGCAACACAAAATTTTATTCAATTTCTTTTGCAATTGAATGCATAAAAATGTGATATATACACGCATTCAACAGACGGAACGGAACTAAGCTCATCTGGCAGCAAAAAGGCAAACTAAAGGCAAATCCTAGAGAAAATTGCAAAAAATGTTCTACTAAACTAAACCAATTCAAAGCTAAAATTAAGTGGTTAAGTTAACAAACAACAGCAGCTATAACAACTCTATTGCACAAGAGATATGATAAGTAAGACAATATTAAAAAAAAAAAAAAAGAAAACATAAAATATAAAAATAATATGGAAAACAAATATAAACAGAAACATTTTTATACTTGTCTCTTATAAGGTGGTAGATGATGGTATATTAAATTCGTTAAAACGATTTGCAACATCCGAAAATGTGTTTAATGAGATCATTCTGCCCTGATGTTGGTTAATATGCTATTCAGTATCTTGTGTTGAATATAAGTGAGGTTGACTTCCACTAGCGTTTTTCCTTTCTATGCATCGGCGAAGCTTTTATTAAGATATGGAATTGAAATTTAACTCTATGTTGTCCTACATTACACCAGAAACTATGACTAAAAATGATGCACTTGACTGTTGGGCTCACTTGCCAACGATTATTTATGGATTTGCAAGCATTTTATTTGAGATTTCTCGTCACTCCATTCATGTTCCTTTGTCACTTCTTGTACTTATATAGCTTTTCTTCCCCAATCACTCCTGCCACTGATGAACTGAAAGCTGACTACTATTAGAGCTTAGCCAAGAAATCTATATGATTCCATAGCACAGTCGTAGCTGTTGTTGCAGCAAAGAATTAAGGCTTATATTAAACTGCTAAAAGCGATTCAGTTTCACCTACTACCGACTACTACTTGACCTTAGAACAGTTATTGAAGCACGAGACAGTGAGCGACGAAGTTAACTCGCTTCTCTCTCTGACCTCTTAGCAGAATCGCATTACTTTTGCAACCAAAGAATTAAGCTTTTGTTCGATATATGGCAGTTTTTATGTGGCGGTCTAACACAGGGGTTCAATACCAATCGAGAATCGGTTTTGCCAGTGAGTAAGACAACTTTCATCAATTAACGGGCCTTAGCTCTTCTGCAGTGCCAGAAGAGTAAAATGTCAAGGCGAAATCAATCCAAAACCTCATTATTTAAGGTCATGCGATTTCGGAGGGAATCAAGCCATCGAGAAAGTACTCATAAGGCGAAACGCACTGTCCACAGAGACATTCTATTAGAAGCGAAGCAAAGAATCGCAAATCTTCAAAGAGGCGTTTTCTCGGTGGCTTTCTTTTAGAGAGTTTCCCGCCGTCGGAACAGTTGATAGTAAAACTGTCTTTATGCCTCATCGTTTACATCTGTAATTGAAACTTAATTAGACAAAGCCAATGACCTACACCTTGCGCCGCTCAATATATGACGCAAAATAGTCTTAAACTAATTGGGGGCACGAAATATGAGATATTGAGTATGGATCAAATTGTCTTCTGTGAATAAAGCAAGACCTACTGTGCGGTAACATCTTTCACAAAACTCGCTTCTTCAGCTGTCACCGTTCGCAAACAGCGAAATCTGTGTATGACTATCTTTTGTGAGGCGTCAAAGAGAAGTATCGACGCAATGCAAGGCAGCAAGACAAGCACTATGGTTCCCCAGCCAACAAACCGCACGGCAGCTACTATGAATCATAATAGCTAACGCCTTAATAATGAAGTCTTCAGGTAGACTATTTGGAATACTTTCATTATAGAGCTTCGGTACAATCAGCGCATCTGCAACGCACTTCACTTGGCTTGTAAGGCGATAATCTTACGTTAATTATGATAGTCACCTGCATAGCTGTATACTTTTAATTCATCATTATTTCATATGCTGACGTAGATGGATTCTAGTATGTTTCTAAACTTTGTGTACTGCTCTCTCCCTTGACACATGAAAGCTTCGATTGAAGCAAGTACTTCAGTTTTTATTACGCATGAAATTTATGCAAAGGAATTGTTTATAATCACGCCCATTTAAGTCGCTTGAGTATTACCTGCCCTACATCGTGTAAACAGCTAATTTACACGCATTATTTATTAAAGAAACACGCAATAAAATTTAATTGACATATATTTCAGGACTCGATTGTCGGCATCCAAGTTTCGGGGAACACTTTAAAATATAGAAGAGAAGGTTTTCATAAATTTATCTACGAATTTTGCATTTTAGCATATATTGACCTCCCTAGTGTCTCTTTCTCTTTCTATCTCTATGACGGTATAATAGCAAATATACGATGATAGCAAAATAGAGATACAAAGTTGGAAATATAGAAAATACCCCCTCGCCAGGGTATCGACTATGACTTAAAAATTATTGTAAATACAACAAAATTTTTTATGGTCATGTCGCGTGCCAAATGTATGTAAAGCATTTAAAATACGAATATGTGCGACTCTGTGCGAAAGTATTTATAAAACATATACAATGTCGTTGCAGGCATTTGTGTTTCTCTGAACTTTTTCAAGCAAAAACCATTGACAAAACCTGGCGCCAAAGACAATTTTTTTTTTTTTTTTTTTGCTGAGCATAAAGCCCATAAACCTAAAGAGGAAAAAACTTTTACTCCAATTTTAATTCATTTACATTTACATACATATGTATTTATAGAGTTTTTCATTTAAAAAAAAAAAAACAAAAAAAAAAATGAATGCATGCATTGGTATGTGTGAACATATCTACAGTGTAAGATAGTTTAACAAAAAAAAAAAAAAAAAAAAAAAGTTTTGTTTAGTTTTTGAATTAAAATATCTGCAAAAAAAAAAAAAAGAAAAAAAAACCAAAAAAAAATGAGCAAAAACATATAAGACAAATTCAAACTATAGCGCAGAGACAGAGAATTATTTGTAAAGCACATATACGCATATCGTTGCACCAGCAGACAAGCTTAGGGAAATTTTTACACAAATACATTGCCAAGCATATCATTGTAGTTCGCATACACACACACATCTCCATGGATGTGTGCCTGCATATTTCGTGAATGAAGGTTTTAGAATAATTTCTCCAACAATTTTCCATTTAATTTTGCATGATAAATACATATCGTACACATACATGAACAAATTTATGCTTACCATACACGTGTTACATTAGCTAACAACATTGCATTTTTACGCAATTTAATAGCCGCCAAAGGAGAATAAACTAAATTTGCATTACAATTATAACGTTACAAGTTTGTTACAATCAAAAATGCGCCTTGGAGACTGTGTGTGTGTGTTTATATATTTATATAAGTATTACTGGTCAATTTAATATTACAAGTCGATAGATATAGAGAAACCAGCCCGGTTCAAGTAGTTGCTCTCTAGTTGTTCTCTACCCAATGTGAAAGATCGCTTACATTATCGGTATCATACGCTTTTCTTATAAAAGCTAGTGCTAAAGGGGATCTGTTATAGGTGGTCCCACCAAACATTTAAAAGGAACACAAATTGGTTAAACTAAATTTCATGAAAGAACTTCTTACCATGACACGGGTGCCAACAGTGCCTGGGTTTTGACGGGCAGTTTGACTTTCAGTAAATAGGAGAGCAACATATATATAGAACATATAGATCTTACGACGGGAATCTATGCTGTCATTAAGCAAGTCAAGCAAACTCGGTAAATTGTGCCACTTGGGGACTTTCAAGCCACCGCGCTGCGCGGCTGCTTCCCATACTTAGCCGTGAAAAATATCAGGCTACTCTTTATTGAGAAACTTGGACAGGTTATGCGATCTGTGCTAATTATTCTCGGGCTCTGCATTTTGTAGTACGTTCTTATGTAGTTAGGAAGACGTTTCAAAACGCAAGTTTGTGAGCCTCCTCGTGATCTGCCAATCCAAACATAAATTATATCTACCTCAACTTTTCAATCTCTTCCTGCAAGTAAATGGATCCCCAATCCCATCAGGCTAAGAATTTGCAGCAATTTCGGGAAAAAAGAATGCAAGCGTTTCGCGATGAATATAGGAATTGATGATTGCGGATTTCATGGAGGAAGATGATTAAATTAGCAGGCAGCTGACTTGTACAGTCACTTATATTATGGTTTCTTTTTGCACATGAAATGTATCTATCTATGTAACTATGTGAGAGGACTATGGTTTTATAGTTACTTTAATACACATACAAAATCGCAAAAACAGAGTCCAATTTTCACCCGTAGGGTAAGAGTCTGTCTGATATGCAGTTATTTCTTACTTATATTGAATACATAGCCATTTGCATTTACAATGGAATCTGAACGTAACTGATAACATCTTTATTATTAGTCTCAGTATTTTTTAGTCAACCCAGGTGGTCGATACGAACTTTAAAGCGAATATAATTTTCATGCTGATTTTATTTCTATTCCTTCTTCTCTTTGTCTTTCTTAGTGTATACGTTTTGGTTTTTTGTTTACAATTTTACCTTCAAATGCATGCAGACTTTAAACAATGAACGAAATTAGCACAACTGCTTAATAACAATGAATTCTTTTCCAAAATTACAACGAATCGAAAATTGCAGAATAATTTACGAAAGGAAAAATTACCTTAAATGCTTTAATTACAGATATTTCAGGAAATGGGAAGGGAAGACATGAAGATAGATAGATAGATAAAGTTAAAGGGCTAGTCTTAATGGATGTTTGTAAACGTTTGTGTGAATTTAAGAATGATCAGAATAGTATCAACAATCATTGCAACAAAATATTGTCACAATTACTTTCATTCCAGAAAGTCATATACGCGCTATCACACAGTAAGGATATTTTTTATTTTTGTCGTCTTTTTTTAATCAAACTTCTAGAGTAAGCTTTGCACAACATTAACATCTAAATAATGTTTTCAAACATTTTTATTAAAATATTGTTACAAATTTCCGCTTTTCCAAGATACGGTTCGTATCACTAGATTGTGGATATTATTGCCAAGAGAAATGCACTTCAGAATTCTTTTAAGTTTAAGTTTCTTTATTTACAATCCATTCTTAATGCTAGGGTTATTTACAATTTATTTTCTCAACACAACTATTATTATTCCTTACTTGAATGTTCTCTTACGACTCAATGTTCTCGTATCACTCGATGTTCTCTTCCGACTAACTCTGCCTTCCGCAAATAGTCTACTTATATACACTTTTACAAGCATGCTACGATCACCTAACTCCATGGTTTCATTGTCAATCCGTTAACTTGCTTTTCTGCTAATCGTTTTCCTTGGCCGGCAGCTGTATGACGCGCCGCGCATGTGCACCTGGGTTTTTCTCTCTCTGTTTTCCTGCTAATCTTTTTCGTTGGCCGGCACTTGCATGACGCGCCGCGAGTATGCGCTAAGGAATTTATTACTTACGAAAATCGATTAGTTAGCATTAACTGGATTTGGGATTTTCGTAACAATAGTTTGAAAATTCAGCAGTTGGGGAAGTGTTTTCGGGCACCTTCCATCCTGGCGTCGAACAGATTGTTCCTTTTGCTTTTTTCACTGTTCCAAAGTTATTCGAAATAGGACTGATTAGTCCTTGAACAAAGGGAGTTTCCCTTCTTTCGTCGCAACTTATTTTGCAAATCAACAGACGGTGTAAATTTGATCGAAAGTTCTGCATATAATTCTGCTAACAATTCAAGTCACAGGAGTAGTCAACCCTACCTAAAGAAAATCCCCTGAAAGGACATCTCAATGAACGAACGAACGAACTTTCGAAGTTTTCCAATTAAAATTTTATAAAATTACTTTTTAACTCTTTCTCTTGTGCTTATTATAATTTTCAATAAAATATTACAATACTTTTATATAAAACGAAAATTGGAGAAAAAATTCTTTATTCCCTGCAAAGAAACTTTAACTTGAACTGTGTATAGAAAAAAATGTGACATACACATTATTTAAATTTCAATAGGTCGACTGAATCCGTCGAACTTTTACTCTAATAAATATTCGTGAAAAGTTTAGCTCGGTATCTTCTTTACGATTAGCTCAACATTCATCGGAAAAATTGTAGCAAGAACAACTTTTAAGAAAAATATGTACCGATTATGTGGTTTCTCAACTCCAGCTGATATAAGTGACAAGACATTGGAAACAACTATTTTGTGAGCACGAAAGTCCTTTATTAATATCGTTACAGTTAGTTACAAAGCCCAAAATTTCCTTGAAGTGATTGGAGCCTTCAGGGAATAATCAAAATGGTTTGATGTGCTGACTTCGTTGGTTCAATACTCTGACATATAAACCTGTTCGTAGTCGTCTAGAAAGTAAACCATTACTAGAACATTTTTTTTGCTCATACTAACATAAACGTGTTTTACCTGCAATCCGTCCTAAGGAATCTACAGAGCAATAGCAACTTCCGGCCAAAAAATCGGGTTAAGGCCAAAGAATCGATCTTTTTTCCAAGCTTTGTTTATACCCAAGGAAATGTCTAATGGAATCTTTAAACGTACTAATGATACGTGCGATACGTAAGTGTAGGGTCTTGCTAAGTAACTTGGTTTAACATGCCACAAATTCCAGTCTTTTCGTTCGCTGTGGTTATTAGACCAGTCTTTTACTCTGTTGCAATATTTTCTCCGAAAATCTTGGATTGTAAACTAAGATAGGTTTGACGTGGGCACGTGGAACCAATTTGGCCGGATATTTGAACGCCGATTGTTCATACTCAGCTTCAGTTCCTCAGACCGTCGCGAATGGCTTCAATAAGTTACTGACCATTCCAGCCACTGCAGAGGTTGAATTTAACGAAGCTGCTACAACCAAAAAAGAAAAAAAAAATTAAAACAAACCCTTGCAAGAACCACTGAGAAAAATGGAGAACGGATGGAATGGAGAATGGAGGGAGAATCCAAAGACGAAGACGTAATATACTTTTAGGTCTTTTCGCTGATTAAGGACCCAGTATAATTTCTATTATGATGAAGATTAACATGGGCTTTCTTTTTTCCTCGTTTTTCTGAATGACAATCTGTGGCTTTATATAAGCCGTGCAAAGGTAGAAAAAGTTTGCTGTTCTTCCTGAGAAAATGTTACTTTAGCCGGGTACGTTACTATGCAACCGGAATTTTCCTATAGAAAGTTTATAGCAAGTTTGTTGTGTGGGAAAGTTAACAATCATTTTACTTAAAATGTAGCCCATCGCTAACTCTTTTGATATTTTAGTCCTTTTTCTCGCAAAGGTTGATTCAAATCGGTCGGTTGTCGTCGGCCGAATTCAGTGTTAACTGTCTTGCCTGCTTTTAGCAAATGATTACATCCTTCCGATCCCCAAACCAAACATGGTTCGACTGGGGTAACTCATGATCCGTTTTGAAGACAATTCTCAAAATATATTCATTTTTCCATGTCAATCACAATTCGATGGAGAAATGACTTTATTTCGTACCTGACGAACAACATTTCGGTTTTTACACTCACTCTCCTTCAGTTCATTTGGAATCAATTTTAGGGTGTTTTCGATTTTCCGCACGACTGCACGAAAACATCTTTTTATGTCACATTTTCTTTATCCGTGTTTGAGGCGATATCTTCATCCAGCAACGGTTACAATTTGTTATCTTCCAAGTTTTTTGGTGAGTTTCCATTTTTTTCCTTTCTCACGGATTTTCTAAACCAGTCGATGCACTTTAAATTGGACAGAGCATGCTCACCCTGCACGCTTCGACAAGCATTCTATGCGATTCTGCAGTAGTTTTCTTCAAATGGTAACAGAAAATAATTGCTGTCCAGAAATAGCAAAATTTGACATGTTCAACACTACTACAAACTGTGCAGTTGTATTAAGCTTGCGTTAGTGCGAGTTGAAAATCTTCGTCAGATATCAAGACGAAAATGGCGCCAACGACAATGTTTCAGAGTAACTGTTGTACGTTGAAAGCTAGAGGCCATCTTTAGGCAAATCAAGGTTTCATATTTACATACTTGGTATTTGGCAGTTAACAAAATTACAAATCTAGTTTAATGGAGAAAATCGAGCCGTAATTTTTGTCTTAACAAAGGTTGCTAAAGCACAAAATTCTCTAAATAACTACACAAAGGAAGGAGAAGGAAAAAAGGACTTCAGATAAGCTTTACTTGTTATAGAGACACGCACGATTAAACTTAATGGCATCTATGTTGCGCACAAAAATCTAGATGTACCTACAAATTGTAAACGCAAATCCGTTCTGGTGCATATATACTAAAAAAACAAGAACGAGTTTTTCTAGTTTGCTTTTTTTTTCCACAGTATTGTCAGTTAATTTCATTTTTTCTCTAATATCATGTTTATATTCAACCCTTCATCTGTTCGAGCGAAATTGTTGAATAATTAATTGAATAATTACGTAAACAAATGTCTAATAATAAATGATATTTAATATTATTATCCGTACACGGCGTAATGCATATGCATATCGTGCTCCGTTTTAAGCCATCCCATCGAAGCCAAGTCATTTATATTTAACAAGAAAAAAAAAATGCTAGAATTTTTATATTATCGCAAATCATCCTGCCCGTATTAACATCATCTCAATATCCTTGTGATAGGGGGGAATAACATCTTGCGAGTAGAAAACCTTTACTTCGAACTTTAATAGAAGCAAGAAAAAAAACAAAAAAAAAAGAAAAAGGAAAGAGTTACACAGGCGGTTCAAGACGAATTCTTGACACCTGCCCTAGGAGAAATAGAGGATTTTGGTCACAAAAAAAAGGAAGATCCGAGAAACTTTGCTTTCCTTGGAATATTCCAAAAATAATTTCCATTCCATTTTGATGGAATTTGGTTTGAAATCTCTTGCCTTGTAAGTGAGAAACTGCACTTTTTAACAACGTTGCACTGTTTTCCCACGCTTCGTTTTAGCCTTTGCAAACCTTATAATATATTCAGTATATTGGCTTGTAACGGTTGTAAGAATATTAAAACTTTTTGATAGACTTGTGCAATGAAGCCAAAACCTTAACGCCAGTAAAAAGTGTATAAAGATGTTTCTATGCACATTTTTATATACGTGTGTGCCTACGTGTGTACATGTGTGTGTATGTTTATGAAATCTTTGTGCTTATATGAGTTTATCCTGAAATGCATGCTTATAAAGTTTTTTTTTTTTTTTTTTCCTTTTAATTTTTCCATTTTATATTTCTGTACCTAGTGCTACTTCTAGCACAAACTCGAAAGCCTTTACACATATTTTCTTTGAAGCCATCAAGTAGCATTAAAATCGATTATTGGTGGTGTGAATGCTCTTTTCTTCTTTTTCTCTCCGCCATAATATCTCAAAGTGAGCTTGCACTAAAAAGGCGACTAAAGGTGTATCACGCAGAGGCGATGTAATGTTGAATGAAAATTTTATAACACAATCTTTTCTTTATTGTTATTATTATTATTTTTTTTTATTTTTACTTTTTTGCATATTAATACAGATTTAATATTTTCACAAATTAATGGGAAGTATATACACATCCACTGCAGTTGATGGGTCCGCTTTAGGTTTGGCTTAATTTTTCGGAAAATTTACATTATTCTTGTAATGCTTTAATTAAAAACCGTACTATTGAATTTTCATTGGTGCACCCAACATTTGGATTAATTTAAAAATTTTTACACGCATTCACTCTCAGGAGAAAAGTTTATGTTATATTTTTGTACGGTTAAATTTGAGTCAAACTACGTCGATTTGGTTACTACCTGCTTGCAAGATCGTCAAGATATAATTCTTAATTAAAAATAGGTAAGAACGCAATAGTCGGCCAGAAGTTACCATTAAATGCACTATAAATCTCTATGGTTATTAGTATTAAAGACTCTTTAAAATAAAGTGTTATATGGAAGGTGAACGAACAAGTAATCCAATCCAAACCATTTTCAGTAGCTTTCAAAATATTTTAAAAATTGCGGCCGGAAAGTCGAAGACAATAAAGTAACACACAGAGGCAGACAAGCTTGGGAGCAATGATTCAGAATCATTTTCTGAATCGATGGGAATAAAAAAAGGTTTAGTTTCAGTAAACAAAAAAAAAAAGAATAAAGTGGGCCACGACTTTTCATTGAATATCTTACAGCACTTTGCTTAATGCAATTATTCATATAACGACTATTGAAAAAAGGGCCTTATATGCGAAATGGTTAGTCCGATCCGAACAATTTTGAATTGACTGGTTTCTTAAGCCAGAGTAAGTCGGTGTATCCAATTTCTTCACAACATCTCAAAAATTTCTGGCCTGTCACGATAATAATACAATACGGAATGACGAACAGACAAGCGTAGCTTCTTTTTGAATTGATTAATACAATAAAAGGCAAGTCCTACTAGATATTGAAAACATACGCACAAACCTGATACACCCTGNAATGTGAAATAATCAAAAACCTTTAAGGTCAAAGTTCAAATGAGCCTTAAAAACGTACGCTGGTAAGATTACACTCAAATAGTAATAATTTTAACCTGTAATATGTAACTTTTAACTTCTCACTTGAAAAAGTCGACTTTTAGAGCCATAGAAAGCACTTGATCTTCGATAAAACCGCTGGAATATTTAAAAGATCCTTTAGGATGATAAAAAGAGTTGTTAAAAAAAAAAAAACCGAGAGACAAGCAAATTGAAATGCTTGCTTATGATAAATCGAAACAAAATTGCGAAAGAACTCAATTCCCCCTAGAAGAGCAAGAGCGTTTAATTAGTAAATTCAGGTCATCAACAATCATGCCACCATCTACACCCATGTTTTCATTGATTCCTTTCATTTCCTTATCTTATTGACACGAAAGCATAACGAAGTATTTACACTGATTTGATTTTGTTCTTCTTTTCACAAGATGTTTAATTGTTCAATGATTGCGACAATAATAAAAATAAGAAATTGTCGTTCAAACATACATACACACACACACACACACACACAAAGTTGCCGTGAATGATTGTCATTTCTCATGGAAAACTATGAATAATTTGCAATCATTATTGAAGTGTGCACTGTTTCATTAATAAATAATAAAATTTAATAAACGAAAACCTCGAAAATGGCTAGAACTGCAAGTAGCACAGCACACGAATTAAGAAGTCCCGTATAACAATAAATTGAATGCTAACTTGTAGGCAAAGTTTGGGGAAATTTCTTATAGTGTGCTTGCATTAAAAGTGATTTTATTGATTTCGTCAAATCACAGGCATTCGCATTGCATCCATCAAGTTTCAACCTGTGAGCAGATATGGCTTTTGTTTACGTTTAGTGAATAGAAAAAAAAAGGAAACAAAATGTAACGTTAACAAAAAGAATGAGCCACATATCCACATGCGCCCGCCCATGCAGTCCCACTGGGGTTATGTGTGTTTCATGTGTCAGGCAAATGAATTTTAATTTTTCTTTTTTTATTTTTATCGATCACTAATTTATCACAAAAATTGAGAGACAAACTCTGCCTTTTGGCAAAGTCTGCTTTTATTGTACTACACTTACCTGTCCATCTTTGTCCGTCTTGTAATCTTCGGTTCAATCTATAGGTCACAATTGTTGAAATTTTTCGATGAAATTTAACTTAAGAACGGAATGGTATTGAAATTGGTTCGAATTGTTCCCCCTTTTGGAGCACTTACCATGTAACCCCTTTGGTCAAAAAATACTCATATGAATAACTGTAGGTACTGCACTATAGGTGTAGTGTTTTGAGTTGTTTTATTTATTAAAACCCTATGAATATTTAATAAGTAAGAAAATTATATTCAGTCGTGACCGGATTTTTTATACCCATCGCCGCAACACTAAAAAAGGCAAAAGAAGTAAAAGATCTAAAATTTTCATGCTCTATTATGTTGAGTGGGTGAAGTTGATTTTTTTGTTTTCCAAATAAAAGTTTTTGTCGTATGCGTGTATGAGCGTTGTAGGCGTGTCCATTGAAAATGCTTTTATAAATTTGTTGGCGATAGCCTCATTTTCGCTAACGGGAGAACGTTTACCACAGATACTACGCAGTTCAGGAAATGGGCAGACGGGTCGACGGACATGTTTAGGTGCATTCGAAATTTGAAACTGGCCAAGAGTTCATACACTCTATGGGTTTTTTGAAATTTGCTTCTGTGCGTTATAAAGATTTTGAAAAACAAATTAAATTTTGACACATTACCATTTTGGGTAGGCGTGGTAAATTTTTTTCCATTTTTGTACCGATACTACAGCGTCATCTGTAGAATATGTGTTGAAATTTTTGCACATTTATCTGCTACAGTTTATGCGTAATGTGGAAAAAACCAATGTTTTATTCCTTTTCAAAAACCGAGGTTTACGTGATACGGTGGGCGTGTTTTTAACCCGATTCAGCTCACTTTCAACACCAGACTACGTGCAGGAACTTGCAATGTTTCTCCCAAAGTTTATAGCTTCATTTTTGCGGCCAGGTCGAACAAAGACGGACCACAGACAAATGGACAACCAGACAGACTGACAGAAAGGCTTACCTAAGTCGATTTAGAATTTGATGATGGTTAAGAATGTGGATACCTTGTGGTTCGTAGCTTACTTTTCTTCTGTAGGGGCAAACATTTCGGCAAAATGGATATACTTGTCGTACTTCTGTGATAGATATAGAGATGAATCGTAAGAAATAAATCGTACTCCACTATTGTGTACTTACTAGCTTTCGAAGGTTATTTGCTAAATTTTAAATCAAATGTATATACAAAATGTACGTATGAAAGAATCTATATGCACTGACAGCATTATATGAAAAAATTAGATGTCTTTGCCAACGGGGGTCTAAAATTATTGATAAGAGTAAAGTTTTCATAGGAAATTAAAAGTTTTTGGAAACAATCGAAAAGCATTTTTTGCATTAAGTATTTGTAATGAGGCCTGCAGGTGAAGGCAGACTTGTCAAAGAATAATGCAATATGTCAACGATGTATGTGAAACTTTTCCGATATAGTGAAACATAATAATTAATAAACAATTTATTGAAAAATATTTTAAGAGAAGACAATGCATACTTCTTGTGTTATAGCGTGGAAAAATCGGAAAGTTTCTCTTAAAGTTTCAGTAAAATTCAATTTAGCGCAACAAAACTCAAGGCCTGCTTATTACCCACAACAAAAAATTTGTTATTACTAAGCTAATAGTTACGTCCACTATACGTTTTGTGCCCCTCTTCGTAAACATTTATTCGTGGTTTTCAAAAGGTTTGGCTTGCGTAACGAACCATATTAGTCGACAGAGCGGTCGATTTATTAAAAAAAAAAAGTTCAGCGGTTAATGACAATAGCAATGCCCTTCTTTCACTCAGGATGCATTTATAATATCGGTAAGAAAAAGTAAAACTGGAATGTGCTCAACATGTACATGGATTGGGAATTTCGATCACGCATCCAGCGAAAAAGTAGATTTATTCCGAACGAGCTTTTGCGGAAATCGCTATGCAATGAGCCTTCGTAGGTGAAACTTTTCCTATCACAAAATATAAACAATAATAATGAGGAGCATCATTGATATGAAAATCGTTGCAAAGAGAGGGCGCGCCTGAAAAATGAGGGCTATTATGTGGAATGCAAGGTCGTCCTTAAGGCAGAAACTTGTTTATTTGAGATACACACTATTACTAGGTATGAAATTGGGCGGAATTATTGTGGGGTGAGAAGAGAAGAGATAGGGAATAGGAAAACTTTTAATTTACTAAATGTATGTCAATCTTAATGATTTAAAATTATTTTTTAAAGTACATTACGGTATGAAAGTATAGTGTAAAGGCAAATTTTAATTAAAAATATAATAACTACTAATTTAAAATGTTCTGGTTCTTCGTAATGATTATACAATGAATGCAAACATGCACACACACGCACACACACACACACACACACGCAAGTGCATGCGCGCCAGCTAGCGTGGACATACACTGACTTATACGTTCGCATGTAACATATATACAGAGGTATGCATGCGTGTCATCTGAATGAAATATATATATATATATATATATATATATAAAACGAAAAGCGAAAAGAAGAGTAAACGCAAATGTATGCAATCATTCTTTTGGTATGTTGTGAGCAAACGTTAGAAGAATAATTAACAAAACACGCAACTAAGAGAGTAAACATGAGAATTTTCTGACAAGAAATAAACACACTTTCACATAAACAAATCGACGCACATGCACGTACACACAAACATATATATATATATT